>APFE030274373.1:53848-84868 GCA_000404065.3 Pinus taeda | reverse complement strand
CCACTCTCAAACATCCTGAGTCATTTCATGGTAATGTTAAAAATTTAAGTAAAAGGATGAAAATGAAGATTAAGGAGCATGTCACTTTTACTTTAAGAATTTAACATTACCATGAAATTTGAATAGCATATCAATAGAGAGCATTTGAGTGTGTTATATAGGGTTTGGGAGGGGGAAATGGACCCCAAATAACATTTAGCTAATTCATAAAACACATGGAGTCCAAACCAATCAACAAACACCTTAAAATTTCATTAAAAAAATGTTAAATCGTTGTTTTGGATGGGGTTATGGGCCGCTATTTATGACTCGGTCAAGTCAATATGGAAACGGCCGAGTTGGCCGAGTCATGGCTGACTCGGGCAACTGAACCGTTTCTTCAACCGAGTCACAGTTTTGGCCAATGAAACGGATCAACTCGGCCGTTTCGGTTTTGAATCGGCCGAATTTTAAAACTATGCTTTGGACAGCTCTTATGAGGCAGCTGATATTTTTCATTGATTCCTCTTTCCGAAAGGTGTAGGATTGATCTAAATATCATCCCATTCTGACATGTACAAATGAAGTTATGAATTTATTTTGATTATGGACAAATTGTCAAGGTCGGCGAGCCATCAAATTAACCTCCTCCAACCTTCAACATTGCATATAAATACAAGGTGCCTCCTCATTTTTGCATCTCATATCATTCATCTTTCTCTCTCTCATCTTGATTGGGTACGGATTTTGGGCCTCTCTCCCTCCACACATGCGAAAGGAAGACTGTCTTTTCTAGCTGTTGCGTTGACCAGATTTGACCAAATTTCAGGAGAAGGATATTTGTGGAGGCTACCTTTGACCAGTGTTGACCTTGTTTGACTTTGGTTTTGTGAAGGAGACTTCTGTTTGGGCAGGCCACTGTTTTGGGCACAAAAACTAAGGGAGTTTGACCCCTGCTTTGACTTTTGTTGACCAGATCTGACTGGTTATTTTCAGACTGTTTTGGGCTGCATTATCTTGCTGTTGAAGGCCGAGTTGACCAAGGTTGACCGAGCTGTTTTGGAGGTTAATTTCAGCCCTATTGACCAGCATTGACTTTCTGGTTACGGCTTTTTGTTTTAACTTCTGTTGTTTTGACTGATCAGTTTGGGCAAGTGAATATTGTAAATTGTACTCTCTCTCTGCCGAAATTTTGAAGAATTATAAGAAGAATTGATCAAGGGTTCCCCACATTGGGGTTTGTCCCTAGCTGGTGCCATATCTTGTGTCCTCTTGTGTTGCCTTGTCTTCTACTGTTATTGTTTATGTTCTATCTGCATTTTACTATCATGTTGATGTGATTGCTATACTGGATATGATATTGGGCTAACAAAGAAAATTGAAGTAAAATTGCTCTAAGCATAGAACATACCATTGTTATCCTAAAATTAACATGGTATTAGAGTTGAGGAGAAGACAAAGCCCAAGCAAGAGTGAAGAGCAATCACTAAGAAGAGCAATCACTAATCAAGAACAAGTCTCAATGGCCTCCACATCCTACTTAAAGTCTGATGATAAGCTTCATGATAAGTTTGATTATCATGCATGGAAGATGTCTCTTGATTTGACTTTAGAAGAGCAAGATGTCATGGATTATGCGCAGGGAAAGATTCGGGAACCTCTTTTAAATGCACAGGTTGCTGCTAAGACAAAGTACATGAAGGGTGAAGTCAAAGCCAAGAAGATCATCAGGGATTCTATTCATAAGCACTTAGTTGCTAACATCTTCGATTTGCATACATCAAAGGAGATATATGACAGGTTGGTTGGCATGTTCAAATCTAGCAATGTAAATCAAATTCTTTTCCTCAAGAACAAGCTGAAGGATATAAAGAAGGTAAAAGGTGAGAATGTTCAATCCTACTTCATGAGAATTACCAAGATCAAAAATGATCTTTCGATTGGTGAAGCTATTGTTGACAGGGAGCTCACTCTCATTGCCCTTGGAGGTCTTCCTCCTGAATGGCATGTGTTCAACACTACTATTCTCAATAATGACAGAATTCCAAGTTTTGAAGAATTGCTCACTAGATGTTCTCAAGAAGAAACAAGGATGATGGAATTGGAGATGCCTTTGAATAGGAATAATCCTACTGCATTCTCCACTCATGCCAAGAGGAAGAACAATGCAGGTTCAAAGAAGCAAAGTCAAGGAAGACCGGAATTCAAAAATGGAAGGAAGGGAAGATGCTTTGTTTGCAACAAGTTTGGTCACTATGCCAAGCACTGTCCAAATAGAAGGGAGACATCTCATGATGATGATCACAATCATTCCATGGGCAACAACAACAATCAAAGGAATGGCAAGTTCAACAACAAAGGGAAAAGGAATGCTTCCGCTACTTAACTTGGAAATGATCGAGCTTCTAAAGGAACAGAAACTCTAGGTGTAATGAGTCTAATGTTGTAAATTCTAAGCAAATGGAATTTTATCTTATATCTGCCCTCTCTACTACCTCTCCTCCGGATACTTTGGGAAATTGGTTGATTGATAGTGGTGCCTCAAGGCACTTCATCGGGTTCAAGGAAGCCCTTTCAAATCTGATATAGAAGCATACAAATTTGGAAATTATCCTTGGAGACAATGCCACCTATCCCGTGAAGGGAGTTGGGAATGTTACCCTTCAATTGAATCAAGGTAACACTGTTCATCTTCAAGAAGTACTATGTGTGCCTGATCTAAAGAAGAATCTAGTGTCTATTTGAGCAATGGAAGACAAAGTATTCAAGGTGGCATTCATCGATGGAAAGGTACCTGTATGGAAAAGAAATTTCAAAGAAGCATTTACTCTTGGATTCACGGTTGACAGTTTATATCAAGTTGGAGGAATTCCACTAGGAGCCATATTTTGCGACACATCTCTTCAATCCAAAGTATGGCACTAAAGGTTTGCTCATCTTCATGGTTACAGGTATGCCCAAATTCCAAATAGAGCATGAAGGTGTATGTCAAGAATGTGCCGCGGGAAAACATACAAGGGGACCATTCCCCTCAAGTGATAGCAAGACCATAGACATTTTGCAATTGGATCATTCTGATCTATCTGTGTTTGTGACATCATTAGGAGGATACTTATATTATGTTATCTTTGTGGATGACTTCTCTCGCAAAACTTGGATATATTTCTTGAAGAAAAAGGACGAAATATTATCATGGTTCTATGCCTTCAAAGCCTTGGTGGAAAATCAAACAAGGAAGAAGATCAAGATATTGAGGATCGATAATGGAACCGAGTATGAGTCAAATGAATTCAATGACTAATGCAAGGAAGCTGGCATTAAGAGGGAGACTACCACTGCATATGCTCTTAAGCAAAATGGTGTCGCTAAAAGGAAGAATCGTTCCCTTATAGAAGCCACTCATGCCATGCTTCATGATCAAGGACTTCCAAAGTTCCTATGGGGAGAAGCGACCAACATTGTTGTGTACGTTCAAAATCGATGCCCTCATCAAGCATTTGACTCCAAAACTCCCGAAGAAGTTTTCACCAGTAAGAAACCTGATGTTTCTCATCTTAGGATTTTTGGTAGTCCCGGATACTTTCATGTGCTGAAAGAAAAGAGACGTAAATTGGAGGCATCTAGGAAGAAAAGAACTTTTGTGGGCTACAGTGAAACTTCTGAGACATATAGAATCTATGTGCCTAGATAAAGAGAAGTAAAGTTGAGTCATGATGTCACCTTCAATGACGATGCTGCCCTAAGGAAGATTGCAACCTTCCTATTCCAAGGAAGGACAAAGAAGCAAATGCAGGAAATCAAGGAGATTCGTAGGATAAGTCGATGCTCGATGTTGAAGAACCGATGGATCACACTGATCCTCCTCCTCATGAACCCTCCTCCTCCAAAAAGACACTCTCGTGGCTGAGGGAAACTCTCAAAGATGCCGAGAGACATATTGCATCGAAGGGGGCATTTCGTGAAAGCAAGAAGCCTAATAGGTACCAAGGGTACTTAACTGCTATGAGCACCATTATTCAATCTTAACCTTGCTCATTCAAAGAAGTTGTGAAGCAACAAATATGGAAGTATGCTATGAATGAAGAGTACGAGTCAATTATGTAGAATGATGTTTGGGATGTGATCCCTAGACCCCAGGACAAATCTGTTTTCACCTCTAAATGGCTCTATAAGATCAAGCATGGTGCTGATGGAAGCACTGAGAAGTTCAAGGCTAGATTTGTTGCTCAAGGCTTTGCTCAAAAGGAAGGTGTAGATTATGATGAGATATTTGCACCCATTGCTAGCTACACGACCATACATTTGATTATAACCCTTGCTGCCTCGCAAGGTTGGAATCTACAGCAAATGGATGTCAAGATTGCCTTCTTGCATGGTTCACTTAAGGAGGAAGTCTATGTGGAACAACCTAAGGGGTCTGAACTTCAAGATCGTCAGACACATATACGCAGGTTGAGAAAAGCCCTCTATGGGTTGAAGCAAGCACCCCAGGCTTGGTATGAGACGATCAATAGCTATCTGATGATGTTAGGATTTACAAAAAGAGAAGTTGATTCGAACCTTTACTTTAAGGTTAAGAATGATAGACCTCTCATCTTGGTACTCTATGTGGACGATCTCTTTCTAACAGGTGCAGACCCTCTTATTCATCAATGTAAGAGAGAGTTGGCTTCCAAATTTGATATGAAGGACCTAGGACTGATGCATTACTTCCTAGGGTTGGAGGTCTGGCAAAAGCCAAGGGAGATTTTCCTTTCTCAAGGAAAATATGTTGTGAAGCTACTTGAAAGATTTGGGATGGTGGACTACAAGTCCGTGACTACTCTGATGGAACTTAACTTCAAGAAGTTATGCAGAAGTGTTTCCAGGGCCTATTTGGGAAATCCTTTTGAGTGTCGTCAACTCATAGGGGCCCTGGTGTTCTTGGTAAACTCACGTCCGGACATATGTTTTGCAATGAACACATTGAGTCAGTTTATGGTCGAGCCTCATCATATACATTGGATTGCTGCCAAGAATCTCTTGAGATATCTCTGGGGCACAACCACTTATGGACTGAGATACATTGCCGAGAATGTGAGGCTCCATGGTTACTCTGATGTAGCTTGGGCTGGCAATGTGGTGAATCGCAAAAGCATATCAGGATGTTGCTTCTCTCCAGGTTCTACTTCAATATCATGGATGAGCAGGAAGCAGAAGTTGATTGCTTTAAGCACTGCTGAGGTTGAATACATTGCTGCTAGTTTGGCCTCCTGTGAAGCTGTCTAGTTGAGGAAGCTCTTTAGTGAGATGTTTGGACATGTGTTGGGTACCACCGTGATCTTCTGTAACAACCAAAGTGGAATTCGTCTTTTTGAGAATCCCGTGTATCATGATCGCTCCAAGCATATTGATATTAGGTACCACTTTATCTGGGGTATGGCACGGCGGGGAACAATAAGCCTACATCATATTGGGACCAATGAGCAGGTCGTCAATATTCTTACGAAGCCCCTTGTGAAGGTCAAATTCTTAACCTTCCGTGAACAACTTGGAGTCATGGAGAGACCCTCTTATGAGGGTCCTGTATGAGATGGATAGTGAGCTCTGACATCTCCGGGGGGCTAAGGGTACTTCTTGGAGCGATAAGCAACCATAGGGTGACTCACCCTCCCCTAGTGGTGCGTTGTGTACAAGGTGAATGGTTCACCTTCCCCAGTGATACCCCATGGTGATATATGCATAGGCTGAGTGGTTCACCCTCCCCTATGGCATATGAGCAGGATGAATGGTTCACCTTCTCCTGCCAACACATCCTACCCATGCAGTCCAAGACTAATGGGAAGTACCTCTCGTCTGGCCAATGAGTAGGGACATGAGGATAGGGACCATAGTACTACCGATGGACGCATCGTGTACTACCATACTCCCTATGCTAGGATGTCGATATTGATCTAGGATAATGGAAACTGACTACGGGTCAGTTAAGAGTGGTATGACACACTCTCTGTTGTTGGAGACTGGCTTTAGGTCAGTGGAGAATGGTATGATACATTCTCGATCATTTCTTATTTCTTCATTATTCAATAGAGCAGAGCAGTGCAATGACAGGAATGGTATAGATTGTTAGATAGTTTGGGAGGTGATGTTCTCCCTAGTTGAGAGGAAGTGTTAAATTTGGCAACTAGGGCCAAACATCACTTTGGACAGCGCTTATGAGGCAGATGATATTCTTCTTGGATTCCTCTTTCCGAGAGGTGTAGGATTGATCTAAAGATCATCCCATTATGACATGTAATGAAGTTATGAATTTATTTTGATTATGGACAAATTGTCAAGATGAGCCAGCCATCAAATTAGCCTCCTCCAACCTTCAACGTTGCATATAAATACAAGGTGCCTCCTCATTTTTGCATCTCATCTCTTTCATCTTTCTCTCTCTCATCTTGATTGGATATGGATTTCTGGGCCTCTCTCTCTCCACATGTGCGAAAGGAAGACTGTCTTTTCTAGCTGCTGCGTTTACCAGATTTGACTGAAATTTCAAGAGGTTGAAATTTGTGGAGTCTAACTTTGACCAACGTTGACCTTGTTTGACTTCGGTTTTGTGCGAGGGACTTTTGATTGGGTATGCCATTGTTCAGGGCACAAAAACCGAGGTAGTTTGACCCTATTTTGACCAACATTGACAACCCTAATTCAAGTTGTTGCATTGACTTTTGTTGACTAGATTTGACTGGTTATTTTCGCACTGTTTTGGGTTGCACTATCTTGCTATTGAAGCTCGAGTTGACCAAAGTTGACCGAGCTGTTTTGGAGGTCAATTTCAGCCCTATTGACCGTGTTGACTTTTTGGTTAGGGCTTTCTGTTTCAACTTTTGTTGATTTGACTGATCAGTTTGGGCAAGTGAATATTGTAAATTGTACTCTCTCTCTGCTAAACTTTTGAAGAATTATAAGAAGAATTGATCAAGGTTTTACCCACATTGGAATTTGTCCCTGGCTAGTGCATATCTTGTGTCCTCTTGCGTTGGCTTGTCTTCCACTGTTATTGTTTATGTTCTATCTGCATTTTACTATCATGTTGATGTGATTGCTATATTGGATATGATATTGGGCTATTAAAGAAAATTGAAGTAAAATTGCTTTAAGCATAAAACATACCATTATTATCCTAAAATTAACATCCTGGAATAGCTCTAAGATGGAGGTGAAAACGGCACTGTGTAGACTTGGCTCAATTCTCAAATTGGAAAAAACTCCCAAAGTGAGGCCCTCTACCTCTATTTATCTTTGATGCCCCATTGCTTCCTCCATGTGGGTCCCTCGAGTCGAATTCCCTCCTTTCTCCCTCCCACAATTCGAATTCTCCTAAGGGGTGTGAATTCCCTTTTGGAGTGGCCCCCACATCCCACTTTGCTCTTGATTTATCTTCTCTTCTAATGTTTGGGAGCCTTCTTTCCTCAAAAAGTCAAGTGGGGTCCTCCTAAACGATTTTTCCTATGTCAAGTATGCCAAAATGCCAAAATTGTGCAAAAATGTATTTATTTAGCAAAACTTGCTAAGTGGGGGCATTACATGTTATTGTTGATAGCTGCTAGAAAACCTATTTCATTAGATACATTAATGGTCTACTTTCTATTATATGGCTTAAAAATTTGTATGTTTGTTTGTAATTAATAGAATCTAGATTCTAGATGGTTGATGCTTGAATGATTAATTATTAATATACTATGCTGGAACATTGTTTGTCAAGGAGTTGTGGAACATACATGTCGATGTTATCCCACAACTACAACATTTGGCAGCATGGGTGCTTTCACAATTGGTGAACACTTCTTTTGTAGAGAGGTGCTTAGCAACTAAATTTATTGTTTTGGACCTTTCGGTCTTGATATTTCATGTGTAGATGACCTAATAGTTGTAAACATAACTATTTGGTCATGTTATTGTTGACAGTTGCTAAATAACCTAATTCATTAGATAAGTTAATGGTCCACTTTCTATTATATGGCTTAAAAATTTGTATGAACGTAATTGATAGAATCTAGATTCTAGATGGTTGATGCTCAAATGATTAATTATTAATGTACTATGGGTGCCATTTCTATATTCATTGATGTGCAAATATGCATGTTTTCATATATTCTGCAACTAATTTGGCATTCTAGATGTTATTTTTCAATATAAATGCAATATAAATTAATAGACACTCCTCAGAGACTACTCCCTAGGATTTTTGGAAAATGACACTCCCACTCTCGGAAACACTCCTGCTCCATGCAACCATGGTCAGAACTACTCTATGAAAAAAGGATATATCTGTCAGCTCAGCCAACAAAGGACCCCACCTCAGGCACAAATCTGGAATAACATTTAGAGCAGTAAAACACTGCCAGAGTTTTTAAAAAATTGTTGGTTAATGACCCACAATTAACTCCTTGCCACCAACAATCTTTGTAAAAGAGATATAATCAGTCCCTGCATATGTGCAACTTGCAGAGTAGCCAAAGGACAACTCATCCTTTTAACATCACAACTAATTTGGCCTGCAAGAAACATGGTGATCTTTGAAAACAAGCAACCAAATGTGCATAGTGATAGAATCTCACCTTCAGTAAAGTCTCTACTACAGGAAGCAATTATGGCCAAAGGTATAGGGGGTATTCAGTGGATGCACTACTCTGTAGAGAAGCAAGAATAGAATCGACCTCTATTTCAGCATTCTAGAAGCCTGGCACCTCTAGGTGCACTCATCCATCCTACCAATCTAGTTGGAAATCGAGGGTTGGTTCTGTGCAAATTGAATGGATCCAACTTCAGTAGCATCATATTCTCTTTTTTGATGGTGCATCAAGAGCAAATCCATGTGAAGCAGGTGCAGGAGTCGTCTTTGAGTCCGAAGTAGAAGCAGAAATTGACATTTGCTTTTCAACAAAGCGACAAATAACAAATCTAAAGTCTTAATCTAGAGGTAAGGTTGCTTAGGACAATAACACATGAGGATATTACAATTGTTGGAGAGTCTAAGTGATCATTCGATCTCTTTGGTGGAAAACAAATCTCTCTTCCCCCTTCCTTGTATCTGTCCTTTATTGGGTTCAAGAAATAGGCAGGAACTTCCAGTGAATATCATTCATCCACATTATATGTCACTGCAATTCTATTGTTGGAAAGAAGGTAAATATGGGGGTTCAAGAGTGCTTTGTTACTGCTTGGATCATTCAAGAACACCAAGGGAGAATATTATTTTTATCCCACTTGAGGTTGGTTCTCAGAGGCATCTCATCTTCTCCAGTCAGTGACTATCTCCACAAAATGCCTTTCCCCATTCAGATTCTCCTTTGACACGCCAAGCCATCTCTTACCGACTCAACAGGTACTAAATCAGAGCATTAGAGAGCATATTTACAGATTGTACATTTAGGATACTTGGACCTCACCTCTGACAAGCCTAGGCTCGAAGATGTCTTTCTACCTAGAGCACCTTTAGGAGTTGTAGGATGGCATCATAGTCCGCCCTACTTACACACGCAGACATTGGATGCACTCTCTCAGGATTCTATTGGGACAGTTCCAAGTCGGTTCTCATAAGACTTCAGTATAAGACAGTCCACCATATACCATGATTGGATACACTCTGCCAAATGTGCGACCTACAGAAGCTAGAGACAAAGACACACCTCATTTTTAGGTGCCCCCTATACTATGAGATCAGAGGATGTTAACATTGCCTATACTAGGATTCCCTCTCTACCTTACTCAGGTACCAGGACCAGCGATGCCTAGCCCTCTTCATCAGGGAGATCTTCAGCCACAGATCTCAGTTTTTGCACACCATGCCCTGCCTTAGGACGACCAAGATGATCATCTCATACTTTCGTGTGGATCCATTAAATAAGTGCTGAAAATGTAGCGATGGAATGTCTTTTGGCTTGTGCCTTAGCCAGTGAAGACCTCGACTTAGCATTTCTCTAGCACAGATGTGAGTTCATGAGATAGACTTCAATTACGATGAGTTAATTTCAAGTTTACTGGAATGGTGATCAATTTTGCATGCATAGTGTTGGAGCTTCAGTTAATTGGGGTCTTCTTCAGTTTGACTACAGGATGAGGTGGCAGTGACAAGTTGAGTTAGGACAAGTTAAGACTTCAGTGTTGATTGGAGAGAGAAAGAGTTGAGTTCTCATTTAACTTGCAATCACAACTAGAGGAAAGTAAGGAGGAACACGAGCTAGTTAACTGGGACTTGCTCTAGTTATCTAGCAAAGGAAACTCATGAAACATGTGTGAATTGAAATTCGACTAGGCCTCCTGCATGCATCGAATTCCATCTATAAAGAGAAGGATGAAGGCACAAGATCACAGATAGTTCTTTGTGTGGAGTATATATCATTGAGGAGCAAGTGCACATGAGCCCCTAGTGCGCAAGGAAATAGAAGGCTCAAATGCGCTTGGAAATAGGCGCTTGGGTGCAAGGATTTAGGAGTCTAGTGCGCAAGGAAATAGGAGCAAGGGGATCAGGATTGGCAGAGCAGGACAAGGCTATTCATCAGGGGAACAATTGTATGCAAATCGGAGATCAAGCCGAGATCAATTGTAGAAGCTGAGATTAGCAAGGAGAAGCCTAGTGCTTTCTCAGAAACTGATTGTTGGCTGCAATAACAGCGTGAATTGTAATAGATCCTTTTGCTCAAAGAATAATCAATAAAATACCACAACAGAGAAAGCAAGTTTTCCCTTTTGTGCTTTTTGGGTAAAACACACGTGTCAATTTTGTGTACATGTGTATCACTAGTGTTTTTCTGTTGCTTATAGATTATTAGGAAACTCTGTATCTTGGTGAAAATAAATTTGGTTTCAGTTTTCAGTTACCTTGCTTTCAGTAATTCATCTAAGTAGTTCAGAGTTTCAAGAAAATTAGCTTGGTATCGGAGCAGAGTTCAGCCTAGAGACCAGCACCAAAATTGTTCAGTCAGTGAAGAGCGCAGTTCAGTTTGAAGGCTTGCGCTAAAGTTTTGAAGATCAGTTTATGGATAGCAGGACGTCGTTCCAAGGACTAAGGGCAGATCACTATTTAGAGGAAGCCTCTAACTTCTGCTCATGGAAAGAACAGATCTTAGAGGTGTTGGAAGATAATGGGGTGCTAGAATTTGTGGAAAATCAAATAGTTCCACCCCAAGATCCCCAACAATTGATCCAACATAACAAGAATGACACCAAGGCCAGGAGGATCATTCTTGAGGGGGTCAAAGACCATATTATCCCTCATCTCCATGGGAAGAAAACAGCGTACGAGATGCGGAAAATCATCTTGGAGTTGTATCATGGATCCAGTGATGCCAGGAAGCTTGCCCTGAAGGACAAGTTAAGAAGTCTCTGGATGAGCAAAGGAAAGCCCATCATTACGTACCTTTCCAAGTTCATTCAAGTCTAGGATGAGACAGCTGGAGTGGGTGAGAGTCGAGACTGTAGCAGACAATGACCTTGTGGATCTTGGACTACTAGGACTTCATAAGTCTTGGGAGAATTTCAAAGATGCAGTCAGTGGCAAAGAAACCTTCCCAACTGGGAAAGGTTGTGGTCAGATTGTGTCCAAGAAGAAATCTAGAGGGGGACAAGAGTTGGAAGATCAGTGAAGACAGAGGACGAGGAGAACGTTGCATTGGCAGGAAAAGGTAGCAAAGCCAAGGGCAAGAAGAACCAAGGAAAGGTCGAGTCCAGTTAGAAGGGTGTGAAGAAGAAGAAAGATCTAAGCAAGATCAAATGCTTCCATTGCCATCAGTTCGGGCACCATGCCACTAAAAGTCCCAATCCGGAGAAGGGGTCCAGTAAGGATCATGTGGCCGTATCAGCCTAGGTAGATGTGTTTTCTTCTCAATTCGAAAAAGAGTTCTCACTAATAGCTTGCATGGCAAGCTCAGTGAGCAGCAGCGTATGGTACAATAATTCTGGAGCATCCTTCTACATAAATGGGAAAAAGGAATATTTCAGCCAGCTAAAGGAGAAGGACATGTAGTTTCACATTGAGCTAGGAGATGATGGCAAGTACATGACTAGGGGAGTAGGTACTATCAGTTTTGAGAGGGACTCTAGTAGCTCTCTCCATCTCAGGGAAGTCCTCTATGTTTCGGTCTTGAGAAGAACCATGTTTTTGTTGCTACCCTAGAGGACAAGGGTTATGATGTCATATTTAGCAGAGGTAAGGCTTACCTCAAGCGCTTAGCTTCTGGATCCATGAAGCAGATTGGAGTGAGGATGAAGAATCTTTACAGGCCACAGGTTTAGTCATCTGTAGCCTTGAGTAGCAAGGCAGGGACTGCACAGAACAAAGACATGGGTGAGCCTCGGCATAGACGCATGGGGTATTTGCATCATGGGGCATTGAAGATTCTTCAACAGATAGCCACAGCACTACCATAGTGCACATTTGACTAGCATGATGTGTGTAAGGGGTGCACACTTGGTAAGTATGCGAAGTCATCTTTTCAAGGCTGAGACAGTAGAGCCAAATGGATTTTGGAGCTAGTACATTCAGATGTATGTGGGCCCTTCTCTTCACCATTTGTCATGAGACATAAGTACTATGTCACTTTCATAAATGAGTATTCTTAGAAAACATGGATCTTCTTTATGAAGAAGGAGGAGGTCTTCTCCAAGTTCATGGAGTTTAAGGACTTGGTAGAAGACCAAACCGGGAAGAAGATCAAAGCATTAAGGAGTGATAATGGTGGGGAATATGTCTCTAATTCCTCCAAGGACGTGTGTGCCTAGGAGGCATTAGGAGAGATCTTACAACACCACATAAGCCTCAACAGAATGGGATGGTTTAGAGGAAGAACCGCATCATAGTTGGAGTGGCTAAGGCCATGTTGCATGACCAAGGGCTACCTATGTTCTTGTGGGCAGAGGCGTGCAACAATGCAGCATTTCTACAGAATAGGCGTCCCCACAAAATGCTTGGACAAGTTACACTAGAGGAGGTTTTCACAAGCAAGAAGCCTGAAGTTTCTCTCTTCCGCACCTTTGGGACAAAAGTTTACTGCCATGTGTCCAAAGAGAGCAAGAAGACGCTGCAACTCACAGCTAAAAGGGAATTTTCATGGGTTACAGTGTGACATCTCAAGTATACAGGGTGTATAAACCATCACTCAAGAAGACAATTATTAAGCCGGACGTGTAGTTTGAAGAGGACAAAGTTCTAAAGGAATCCTTGGAGCAAGAGCAGGTTGGAGTACTTGAGGAGGAGCTACTTGCTCCCAAGCAGGAGCCTCAACCAATATCACAGATTGAGTCTCAGCGAAGTGGCAAGTGGGTCATACAACAAGATGACTACGAGTCATTGCAGGATGATGCGGAGAGACTAGGACAAGCCAGGCAACCACTAAGTCAGTGATTCCCAGCATAGAGATGAAGAGAGCCAAGTGGGCCGAGAGGCTGATTCAGGAGGCCTAGGAGCAAGTTGACACTTCTAGCTCTATGTTCAGGTAGAGCAAGTAGCCACAGAGATACACAGGATATATGGCATTGACGCCTGAAGCATGGAACAGATGGGAGTGTGGAGAAGAACAAGGTCAGGTTTGTGGCCAAGGGATTCTCATAGGTTGAGGGCATCAACTATGATGAAACGTTTGCCCCAGTGGCTTGTTATTCATCCATCAGGACGATTATGGCATTTGCAGCTCAGATGGGGTGGTAGATCAACCAGATGGGCGTGAAGACATCATTCCTCAATGGGGTGTTTGAGGAAGAGATTTCTATGGAGCAGCCAGAGGGGTTTGAGACTTTTAGCGGAGACACTCATGTTCGTTTGTTGAAGAGAGCTCTTTACGGACTCAAGCAGGCTCCAAGAGCATGGTACACTCGCATTGATAGCTACCTTCAGGGATTGGGCTTCAATAAGAGTGAGGCAGATGCCAACCTATACTACATCATTGTTGGAGGGCTTTTGCTCAGTCTAGTGCTCTATGTTGACGATCTTACCTTGACCAGAGTAGACAGCTTGATCCAAAATTGCAAGACAGATCTTGTAAGAGAGTTTGCGATGAAGGATATAGGGCTTATGCACTATTTCCTTAGCTAGAGGTATGGCAAGGTGATGGGGAAATCTTCTTGGGCAAGGGAGGTACACTAGAGAAATCCTCAAGAGGTTTCATATGCAAGATTGCAGGCCCATGACCACAACTCTAGTAAAAAGTTGGAGGAAGGTGGACGCTAGTAGAGCAAAGTGAGTGTAGATACTACATTGTACAAGCAGATCACCAGGTTGTTGATAACACACAGCCTAATATTTGTTTTGTAGTAAACCAGTTAAGCCAGTTTATGATGGATCCTACCAGAGTTCATTGGTTTGCCACAAAAAAAGTTTTCAGATATCTTAGAGGCACGATAGATTATGGATTATGGTCCAGACAGGTTGATGGAGTGAGGCTTGACAGCTTCACAGATGTAGATTAGGCAGGGAGTTCTCTAGATCGAAAGAGTACTTCAAGTTGCATCTTTACCATTGCATCAGCAACTATTTCCCGATTCAATAGGAAGAAGAGATCAATTGCACTCATGTCAGCAGAGGCCAAATACATGGTTGCCAACTTGACAACATGTGAAGCCATCTAGATGAGGAAGTTGCTTGTGGGACTTTTCAAGCAAGGGATGAAGCCCAATGTGATACAATGTGACAACCAGAGTTGCATTAAACTCTTTGAGAATCTAGTGTTTCATGATCACTCCAAGCATATCGAGATTAGGTATCATCATCTCAAGGACTGTGTAGAAAAAGCTAATGTACATTCCAGTAGAGGAGCAGACAATAGATATCGACATTGACAAGAGGTAGTTTCGTCTACTTCAGAGATAAGTGGGGAGTTGTACACTAAGAGGGAGTG
Source organism: Pinus taeda (assembly GCA_000404065.3). NCBI lineage: Eukaryota > Viridiplantae > Streptophyta > Pinopsida > Pinales > Pinaceae > Pinus > Pinus taeda. The sequence goes on along the minus strand of APFE030274373.1, from coordinate 70,025 downwards.
TCGAAAATGTAGCGATGGAAGGTCTTATGGCTTGTTCCTTTGCCATTGAAGACCTCGACATAGCCTTTCTCTAGCATGGACGCGAGTTCATGAGATAGACTTCTACTACAATGAGTTGATTTCCAGTTTACTGAAATGGTCATCAAGTTTCAATTAGTTGGATTCCTCTTCAGTTTTACTACAAGATGAGGTGGCAATGACAAGTTGAGTTAGAACGAGTAAAGACTTCAGTGTTGGTTGGAGAGAGAACGAGTTGAATTCTCAGTTAACTCGCAATAACAACTAGAGGAAATTACGGAAGAACTTGAGCTAGTTGACTGGGAATTGCTTAACTAGCAAAGGAAACTCGTGACACTAGTGTGAACTGAAATTCGACTAGGCCTCCTACATGCATCGAATTCTATCTATAAAAGGAAGGACGAAGGCACAAGATCACAGATAATTCTTTGTGTGGACCGCGCATCATTGAGGAGCAAGAGTGCACAGATTTAGGAGCCCCTAGTGCACAAGGAAATAGGAGGCTCAAGTGTGCTAGGAAATAGGAGCTTGTGTGCAAGGATTTAAGAGTCTAGTGCACAAGGAAATAGGAGCAAAGGGATCAGGATTCGTAGAGCAGGTCAAGGCTACTCAATAGGGGAACAATTGTGTGCAAATCAGAGATCAAGCAGTGATCAAGGCAGGCAGAGATCAATTGTAGAAGTTGAGGTTAGCAAGGAGAAGCCTAGTGCTTTCTCAGAAACAAATTGTTGGCTGCAGTAGCAGTGTGAATTGTAATAGATCCATTTGCTCAAAGAACAATCAATAAAATACCACAACAAACAAAGCAGGTTTTCCATTTTGGGTTTCCTGGGTAAAACAGGCATGTCAATTTTGTATGTTGCTATCTCTAGTGTTTTTCTATTGCTTATAGATTGTTAAGAAACTCTATATCTTGGTGAAAGTAAATTTGGTTTCAGTTTTCAGTTGCCTTTTTTCAGTGATTCATTTTAGTAGTTGCAGAGTTTCAAGAAAATTAACAATAAGAACCACAAGAGATGGTCAATAATTCAAGGTGCACTAGACAATAAGGATGAGATCCTAGGTCTCTTCTCAACATGCCCCTTTGGGGGATTAACGAATACCATCGAGACCAGTTTGGCAATGTCGAATCATACATCAGTTCATGCGCTCTTAAAGCACTTGAGGGACCAATTCCAGATAATTCTAGAGCAGGGCATCCCCATCCCGTCCGATTACATCCCAGTCCCACAGGAGCGGCTAGAGACCTATTCAGAGTTTCTTTTTTTCGACCTCTTATGCTAGGAGTATTCCTCATTCCCACATCTCCTAGTTCCAATGGGCTTCAACAGCGAACTAGTGCCTAGTTCACCTCCCTCACCATCGGCCATCAGACTCGGGAGCCCTTGACATATTTAACTCTGTCACCAGATCTTCCTATCCCACTCATTCTTTTCTTGAAGGCTATTGATTATTTTGTATTGTATCACAGTATTTTATAAGCATGTCGTGGCAACACTACAGTTTGTTTCTTTCTTTCCTTATGTTATTTTCAGCATTTTCCAGGAGCTGCACTTGCACTCCCACATTGGATTCATACTTATTATACTCTTCTTCAGTCCCATTGACCTAATTTTGTGGTCATTTGTGGGACATTAATAAAATTATCTTATCTTCTGCCAGATCAATCAGAGAGCAATCATCCAACCTCTTCTCATATAGATGAAGAAGCAAACAGCCAAGTAGATATGGCTACAGAACTCAAGTAACGGTTGCAAACTGTCTATTTCCAATGTTTTGTCTAGTCATTTTTGCTCTGGATCAATAAGCGAAGGTGTATACCAGCGAATTTTGGTTTTTTAAGTTCTCTGCCTTTGCTTTTGAGGGCAGGAATCCTATCTATGAAATTTCCTGCAGCTATGCAGTTCAAAATTCAATGAAGTGTACTCTTGGCTGTAAAGGTAAGCTGCAGCATTTTCTAAATTAATATAAATTAACCATCATCGTAAAAATAAAGGTTGAATTATCCCTTATGATGGACAGAAATGCATATCTATCATTATTTAATCACAAAAGGCAAAAAATGGTCTCCAATATGTCAGCATTCATATCTCTAATTAAATGTCTAGAACTACTCCACCTCCATGTAACAACCAATAGCAGAATTCAAATTTATTTTTAGGCATTGTTAAGTTAAGAATCAGGGCTATTATAAACCATCTAAAATTTAAATGCCTCCATCATGAATGACATCAGATAATAGCTAAAACACCCTCACTCTGAACCTCGATATAACAAAAAAATACAAGTTTGTGCAATGTTAAAAAGATTAGTAAATAAAAAGGAAAAGATGTGTCTTTGCTTGTATATGTATTTCTAGTTCAAATGGAATGTGATGAAATTATTTGTAAGATACATGAACATACCGCCTTTGTCGCTTTTCCTGTATTTTGTAACTTAAACTTCTTTGAAGAAATAAAGGCTGCAAAATAATGAAAACTCATAATAAATAATAATAAAATTTGATTTTCGTGTGTAACCTCATCTCTTATTAATTCAAATTAGAAAAAGGAATAGGTTAGAGATTATATTGCAATCAGTAGCTGTGAGCATAAAGAGTTAAGACTGAAGATCATGCTAACCAAGATTATAAAATCTTTACAAAATGCCCAACAATAAAGTAGAAAACCATATTGACTGATGAAACAGCTAGATTACATGTTTTGAAGCTCGGTGCTGAAGGATGTTGTACAGCTCAACAGGCTTACAATACATTGAGAAGCTTTCTTCTGCAAGAGCTATCTCTTCAGGTGACAAATACATTTGGGACTCCTGGTAGCACATTGGATTAGAGTTCCTGGAAAGGTTACGAGTATGTGCAAGATACCTGACATGTAAAACAGATAGAATTGATGTCATGGAATTTTAGCTCATAATTACTATAATACTAAAAAGCATAACATCATAAATAAAAGTAGTCTAAGGAGTGCCTTTTAATTCAACCCTAACTAACAATGGCAAACATCAAGCAAGCCCCAAAACTCAAAGATGAAGAAAAGGAAAGAAATTATAGTATTGTCCTAAGTGACCCAAAAAAGGTAAGATGGAATGGGCCATTGCAACATTTATTACAAAGCAAATACATTTGGAACTCTGGTAGCACATTGGATTACAGCTCCTGGAAAGGTCACGAGTATGTGGAAGATTCCTGACATGTATTAGGAATAGAATTGATATCATGGAATTTTAGCCCATAATTCCTAAAATATTAAAAAGCATAACATCATAAATAAAAGTAGTCTAAGAAGTTTTTTTAATTCAACCCTAACTAATGACAATGGCAAAAAATCAAGGAAGCCCCAAAACTCAAAGATTATGAGGAAAGAAAAGGAAAGAAATTATAGTATTGTCCTAAGTGACCCAAACAAGGCAAGATGGAATAGGACATTGCAACATTTATCACAAAGCAACAGAGCACAAAAGGCATCTCCAATCTAATCCAAGCACATGGCTTTACTCATTTAACAAGATAAATATTATCTATGTATATATACCTAGAATAGTATAATTGTGGTATAATGAAAACTTTTTTATTTTGAAAAGCGTGTCTTTGTTTACTGAAAAACATTTACAATCAGAAAAGAAAATTCATAAAGGTATATACAATGGACCTCATAACCTCTTCCTGAGAGCTACCAAAGCAGAAATTGATGCAGAATACTCAATGTGATCCAAACATTGGGTATCCTTGATCAAGAAAGCTCCTTTTGTCAAAAGGTAGTGAACTTCATACTTCCAGTCAAACTAGCTTCCATAAAACAAATAACACCACTATCTGCATGTAAAGCTAAAATTCAGATAAAGTATCACAAACAAAAAGCATGGCCATCCCTAAATGGAACAGCTCATCAATGCACTATGCCCTAGAGAAGCACTAATTGGTGATCGTCACATCTGGTAAGGACCTTCACTCCTTACAGGATCACAAACCAAGTTCGCATAAATCTCACCATATGAAAACATCCTTCTATCTCAATCTACACAACTGAAAGTGCAACATCTTCACAATATAGAACCCCTGCTCCCTGCAACTCCAAATCAATCAACAGGCTAAATCCCAACCAGCCTAGCTACCCTCCCAATGCCACTACACCAACCCTACAATAGCTTTCCAAACCAACCTAATGGTCCTAAAAATGAGTGAACTTAACTCTTGGCTAGTGTGGTTTTGTGCCTTGGTAGGTATAATGAAAATTTACAACTGATAAATTAACAAAACAAAAAAACCCTGTAAATTAGCTATCAAATCTAACAAAGTAATGCCTAGGGAAGTGAAATGGCCCTACTCAATCTTAGACAATAACCTCATATGTCCTTGTTACCCACCCTAGTACCCCTAGGAGGAAAATTTTCTCTTGATGTTTCAGCTTGTTATCCTGCAACCCTATTATGATCCACATATAGCTAGCCTCATATACCTCTCATCCATTCTCCAATTACTGCTTTCTTCATCTAGCTTGCTCATCCGATGAAGGTGGGTCATCAAATATGAGGTATTAACTATTTTTGTATTCAAGTGCTTTCATTTAATGTTTAAGGGCATTCTAATATGAATCACAAGTTGAATTGGATGATAGACCAATTTTTTACTATACACTTGTTCCCTTGCTTCACCTTGGTGGTTATCACTTGCCCTTAGTCTAGTGTCACCTTCCTTAAAGCCTTTCTTTCACTATCTAAGAGGGGCACAAACAGGGGGCTCTAATTGATGGGTTAGCCTAGAAATTGTTCCTCCCCTTAAAGTTGCAAAGCACCTAATAGGGCCTTGTGATGACACTCCCAAACCTAAGTAAGGTAACTTCCTTACAAGCCATAAGCTAGAAATATGTTTGAAGAGGATGCTTTTGTAAAGTACTTTAATGCCTTCAACATTAAATATAGCCCATTTTGATACTCTTATGGTTTGTCAACGTATGATGTTGATCTCACTTGTTCTGTTAGTGTGTTGATAGATCTTTGTCCCAAGTATCACTTCCATCCCTTCAGGGCTAAGTTGCACGAAACGGGGAAACAGAAACGAGTTTCCGAAACGGGAAGCGATACGAAACGCGACCTCCCCAAATTTTGGAAACGGGGAAACACGAATATATATATATAAAAAAATTATATATATATATATATATATATATATATATATATATTAAAAATATTTAAAAATTATTGTATTATATGTGCAATCATAAAGCATAATGATACATTATAATTTATTACATTTAAAACATTAAGATTAAATTTACATCACATTTATAACCTAAAAAACAATTAACAAACAATTTAATAAAATTAAAATTTTAAATTTATAATAAAAAGAACACGAAGAAAAAAAAAAAAAGAGAAGATTTTTTGGAAACGTGGGTTGTACGGCCGTGAAACGTGTTTCCGGCTGTACTGGCCATGTTTCCATTTCGGGAAACGTGGTGGTACGGCCGGAAACGCGTTTCACGGCCGTACCAAATGCGTTTCTGCGTTTCATCTCAGTTTCCAGCCGAAAACGGACCTCCCCCCCACGTTTCCTGCAACATAGCTTCAGGGATTGCTTGATGTTTCTCTAGCACTTCAGAGAGGATGTCCAACCCCAATTGATAACTCCATTGGGCACTTTGACCTAGGACGTTAACCAATTGTTGAGGAGCAATACCTTAGGATGTGTTCAACACAACTAATGATGCTATTCTCTCCCTCCACGACCTAAAACTTTGCCCTCTAGAACAAAGGTGTTGCTTAGAGATCTAGTGTACCCTAGAGCTAACAGGGCGCCCCCAAGCTAACATTGGACCTACTTGATGGATGTTTCCCTATTTCTGAGGAGATTTGATAATGATGATGACATGTGAACCCTCTAGAGGGGATGGTAAACTGCTCTGCATGACGAAAACATACCCTAGCACCATGACATACCACTTATGAGACCTGTTACACAAAAAGTGGGTGACCCCTAAGAGAAGCTTTTCTCTTATTCATCTCTTCTAGCCGGCAACTAGCAGCCCCTGAAGGCCACTAGTAGTCGATGAAGACATGCCATTCACATCTATGCCACCTGCATAAGTCAAATGTTTTGGTCGCCCATTTGTCAAGAGCACATGTTGTAAGGTGGGCTTCTGATCAATAGGTACTTTATTCATTTTGTAATCGAGTGCTTATGCTTGTTTGTATTTGGGCATTTTCCATGCATTATGGGGTAACTTGGAAAAGAAAGAAGGGTCTTGGTCGTGATCTTGTTCCCTCACCTTAAATGGGGGGTTAATTTTCAATTCTAGTCTAGTGGAACCTCGCCTGATGGTCCAATAGGTATAGGAGGGGCACCACTTAGGGAAGCCATGATTCAGATAGCATAGCCCCATCTCTACCTACTCCATACTTGTCACTTTCTATCTTACATTACAAGCCCTAATTCCACCTCCATTCTTCAAGTTCAACTGACCACTAGTTCATTGGGATTTGGCACCCACATATCATCATGCTTGTGTAGGGCCTAGAAATTTGCCTTGGGAGGTTGATGCAACTAAAGAGAAAATAAAAAAGCATGTGATGGCCACAAGAAAAACAAAAGAAAAATCATTATGCAAAAGATGGTCAGGACAAATTAACACGTGGGCAAAAGCCAAGCATGAGCTCTACCTCACCCATATGGCCACCACCCAGTTTTTGAGCCAATGTTGCCCTATCTCATAGAACTTTAGAAGACAAGGAACCCTTGCATGTCCCAACCCTTGACGGGCGATGAACCACCCCATTCTAAAGGGGGTAATAACTGTTATACATCATAAAAAGCAAGCTCTCATTCCTTGAGATACGAGCAGTAATGCAAAGAAGAATCAAGAAAAAGTAAAATACATTTAGAAGGGTGGAAAAACAAAGGCTGAGGTAACTCATGCATCCACAATTGCTCCCCCTCACATCTATATACCCAGGATGAGGTACTCCATCATAGTCGATCCCTTTGACCATGGCACTTGGCCATGAAATATTTTGCCCTTTGTTCCATATCATTATTCACATGACACCTATAGATTGAAGGGTAGACCAATGGCATGTTTGAGAACACCTAATAGGGTCATTTATTAACCACTGCTACCAAGGAAGGTAATACCAATATGGTACTAAGGCGACAGTTTTGGAAGAGAAGCATTATATGAAGTGTTAATTTGCCCATTTCTTTCAAGCTTGGTTCACTTAGATGCAATAATCATTAAACGTGCCTAATGGCGAAAGCTATAGCACTGGATATTGTGTGTAATTAACAAGTGGTTCCATTTATAGGTTTGGACAACTTAACTATAATCCTAGTCCTCCTGAGGGGCATATTGACACCCACAGGTGCTACATTGAGAGCTAGGGGACTTTGGACAGTTGTAGAGCATCATTTATATCCATGGGGACCTTCAGCACCCACAGAGTTCCTGCACTTTGCCCTATATCATTTATGGGATGATGCACCTGGACCAACATGCCCCTAGCTAGCTTTACAGTACTATAAGGTCAAGCAGTTGATCCAGGGCCCAGATGAGGTTTACCTCATACCTTAAGATATGGGAGAGAGCTAGCACCATCTTCAGTGCCGTCGACGTTGGAGAAAATTCAGGCATATTCACCACATGGAGAACCATGAGACCCAATTTGTACCCCAAAGCTGAGGTTTGTCTCATACCTTAAGATATGGGAAAGCTAGCACCATCTCCAGTGCCGTCGACGTTGGAGAAAAATCAGGCATATTCACCACATGGAGAACCATGAGACCCATTTTGTACCCCAAAGCTAAAACTAGGGTCAACAGGATGATTGTAATTTCTGACAAACATCTAGAGACCAACCCCTAGAAGGTGAATATAGAGGGCCTCTACACAAGTCAAGGCACTCAAGGTCCTCATAAAAAGCCCTAAAAAGGCATGTTATCTTGTAAGTGCATCTAGACGTTGAAAAATAATTTCTTACATGTCTAATGGATGGAATTTTGTTGATTCTAGTAATTGCAAGTGTGCCCTAATTTGTTGAATACCTATTGAATTGCTATCTAGATATATATTGCATGCAATACCCATATATCATGTGTAAATGAATATCCTTAGTGGTGAACTCTTTGTAGCTCTCCAATGAAAAATTCATCTTTTATTGCATTGGTAATTGTTGGAATTTTGCTTGCTAGTGCATCAAAATTTTGGCATTCTTAGAAGCTCTTTGGCTAATCTAAGGCATTGACAACTCCATTCCCCTAAGGAGCAAGGGACTGGTCCATTTGGTTGGTGATCACACCTTAATTTTATCCATTTTCTCTCTCTCCTAATTCAGTCCTTTCAAGGCCAAACAAAAGAATTAGGGCTTGGTTGCAAATCACTAGGCAAGTAGGCTTTTGGTGGTTAAAGAGCCTAAACATCAAGCATATAGTATTGGCCATTAAATTTATCATTTTCAGGGGCATCCACTTCAACTTCATCCAAAAAATTTCTTGCCCTAGTTGTTTGCCTAAGAGGGAAACACTAGTTTTCCTTGCTTTAACTTATGGGCTTTCTTGAAGGTTTCATGAGCCTTGGCAAAGTTGGTATGCATTGTAGGAAACCTTTTCTCTTTGCCTTGATCTTTGGATGCTCCAACACTCGTCAAATTTATCAAACCCTAGGTCTTGTGCCCTCTTTTCTAGGTCTCAATGTAGAAAGCAAATTGCTTCCTTGTGGAGCCCTAAGCCTAAATTGTGTATTTCTTGAAGAGCTCTTAGTGAGATCGTTTCACACCTTAACCTTAGAATACTTATGAGAAGTGATTTCTCTCTCCTACTAGGACTGCTCCCATCAGTGAAAGTCTGTAAGGAGCAGGGAGTTTTGGCTGAGGTAACTATGGGCCACCCTTGGTCTAGTAAATGCCTTCTAGGGTTTCCATCTCCAAGGCCTACTAGATTTTGCAGCAATAGTTTTGCCATCGTTGCCAAGGACGAAGCGGTCTACTTCATCCCTATCAACAAGATATATCCTTTCTAGTGACTCCATTGGAAGAACGAAGCCCTTGTTCATTGAACCTCAAATTCAATGCTTGTAGAGTGAAGCAAGCATCCCTCGAGGCATTTTGAATTCACCTTGGCGACTCCACATCTAAATATTATGAAAGTTTTGCATGGCTCGCTAGATGGGCCTCTTCTACATGTACCTTGGACTCCTCAAATCAGCAAATCTCTTCCTAAATGATGGAGGCATACTCTAAACCCTAGGGGGCTTTTTCCTTCCTCAATGAGAAATTACTAAGAGAATCTAGGCCTAGGGATGGTTTACAAAAGAATAGAAACCCTTCCTAGTACACACGCAACATAGTTGGCAAATATGAAAAAAAATCTGAAAAATCACAGAATGCGGATTCTGACTTGAAAAGTGCACTAGAATACAGAAGATGGGCCAAAAAGTGCATTCCAAAACGCAAATAATGGGCCAAAAGTGCATTTTGGTCCCGCAACTCTCGCTCGGCATATTTCACCCAAATTTTGTCGTCTCCTGCTCAGCTAGGACCAACATCTTTGATTGATTGCAATAGGAGATCTGCAATGTTTTGGGAAGTTGCACTAACGGAGGAGGCGTCATGACATGTAATAAATATTGCACCACTAGCAAAAACACCAAGAGCATTTATCAAATGTTGGTTTCTAATATTTTTCCACCCATATGATACAATGGATACCCCACAAACCACCCACTCATTTGTAAAATGTGTCAAAGCTCTTTTAACCTTTGCTTTTTCTCTTTCTAATAACATTGTTCTAGCTTTCTCATAGTTGGGGCTCTTGTATCCTTTTGGGGCTTCATTGATGGCCTTAACCATATCATGCCAATAGGGAGAGCAAAGCACATTGAATGGTACACCACAAGCACAAAGAAATCGAACTATCTTTCCATCAAAATCATCCCTCCCAACAACATTAAGGAAATCCCCTATTGTTCTTCTACTTCCAGAGGTTGCAGAAGTACCACGAGGAGATGAGCTACCAAATCTAGAGGTTGCACTTGATTCAGACTGAGTTTTTTGTTTGTTGTGCAGCCTCCTCTATTTGGATGTATTTTCTTCTTTGTTCAATTGAAACATTTGGGCATATTTGTATTCCCACGGCACCCTTTTTGCCATCACTGTCCAACACCCCACAAAGATGCCTCCTCACACGGGTATATGAACCACTATATGGTTTTCCTCCATGACAACCATGAGGGCACAAAAACTTGTGGCTTCCACCACTTTTTCCCCCTTCAAGTTTGGTCACATAGTTCCACAAGGGTGTCAATGCATCTTTCCCCTCTAGTGTTTCAATGTTCTCTTCATGTTCATCCCCTTCCTCTTCAAACCCTTCCTCCTCATCATACATTGGGTCACTCATATCGGGACCACTATTCTCTTGTTCTTCTTCCCTTCTATTCCTACCCCCCCTTGCCATCATGAAAACCAAAAGTAGAATGATACATAGAAGCCAAAAGAACACCATCTTGGAATATGAATATAGGTGGTGGACAACCCGTAATTAAATAAGAAAGAAGAAAGAATGGGAAATAGTAGGAGAGGGAGGATAAAAACTACAAAAAACAATGACAGAAAAATGAGTGAGTATGGGGTTTGCACTTACCTCTTTAGCTCTTGTAGATGGAAGCCCTTCTTTACTCCTCCAAGCTCCTCCTCCTTCACTGCTCCTAGCTCCTCCTTATTCACTTATCCAAGCTCTCCTCGAGTCTCTCTTCTCAAAGCTCTCTTTTCCTCTCTTTCTCCTCTCCTCCAAGCTCTATTCTCCTCTCTTTTCCAAGCTCTCCAAAAATACAAGAGTGAGGAAATGAGAGGAGAAAAGGAGTTTTATTCCCCTCATTCTTTTCCCTAACCCAAGCTAAACCCACCCCCAATCACAATTAAGCAAAAAAAATAATTAAAAAAATGAATTAAGTGGGTCTGACCCACAGAACCAGCCGGGCCCTCGGAACCGCTCGGGATCCACCCGGAGTCAGCCCCGATCCATGGTGGACCCATGGGTGATCCGGCCCCGGAGCTGTGGCTCAGGCGTACAGAACGCAGATCAGGCTTGATGGTTCCCACAAACCAAGAATCGTTTTTCCAGGCCCAATCCACGGATCCATATGGGCCACGAATCCAGCTTTTGATCTGCAGGGTGGGAGGGTTGTGTTTTGTTCAACATTGGTCAACACTGGGCAAGGTGGAGACTTTCAACACACATGAGCAGTTGAGTAGGTTGAGCAACAGAGAGAGAGCAAAATACAGTCATATGGTACAGTAAATCCATTCGTATGGAGAGTTCGTGCAAGTATTCGTACAGTTTATGCAATCATTTGTATAGTTGCACAAAAGTCACTCTTCCAACAAATTGTTCCACTCAAGTTCCAGGTGTTTCTTGATATTCATGCAATCACATTTCTTGGGTAGCTTGTGGAGATTTCCCTCTAAGTTTTCGAATGAATGAAAAGCTCAATTGAAAGAGTCATTGCCTACGTATGTGTGAAATTATTTTTAATGCTTACGCCATTTTAGTTCTAGCTATTGTGTGATTGATGCTATGGTCTAAAATTTCCAGCATTTAAGCGATCTATATGTTTGATTGAGATAAGGACATTAGTCACCTAGGGCTTGAAATTTTCACATTTCCTGCCTAAAACCTTTCACACACATGCTTTGAACAACTAACTCCACAACCAATCAAATTGTTCTTCATCGATTTGCTTTTCATGTTTGTACCTCAGCTCCAATGTCTATTTGCAAATTTCTCAACTTCTTGTGAAATTTCAACCCTGGGTGACTAAAGTCCTTATGTTCTCAATTAAATAAGTAAAATTGTTTAACTAAATTCAGACAATAACATCAATCACACTGTAGCTAGAAATTAAATAGTGGAATCATTGAACACAGTTTCATGCACATAGAGGTAATTTCTCCTTCAAAATCAGATTTTCATTCCTTCAAAAAACTTACAAGAAAACCTCCACAGTCTTCCTAAAAAGCAACAGTTGCACGATCAATAAAACACCCTAAAATTGAGCTACATAGCCTACCTGAGAGGTACAACCTGCTAGAAACTACAGAAAATTGTTGTATATCTTGTTGTACAACGTGCCCATAAAACTGTATTGATCTGTCTATATTGTTGCACGGACTTCTGTACGACTGTATGGAAGTGCCCATATGAATAGATGCGACTGTGTGGGTCTACCGAATCACCAATACAGATCTGTACAACTATATGGATTCACCTGTGCAGCCTGTATGGACCTGCTCCTGTACGTCTGCCTCTTTCTTGAATTGCCCTGCTCTCTCTCTCTCTATCTTGCCCTGTTGCTCAACCTAGTCAACTACTCAACTATGTCTAAACCCTCTATCTGACCTGTTTTATACTTTTAGCAGAGACTAAAACCCTAATCTATTTTTTTAGATTACTCCTAGTCTAAATTATGCATACATGAAATACACTTTTTAGACTCAACAATTATATATAAGACTTTTCAGATTTTTTGCTAAAGTGAATTACAAGATAGAATTACTTTTCAAAAATAGAAAATGTCTTGAACTACCTCTGACACATTCACACTGAACCTATGCGAAAGTTCCTGTCTGAGCTATATTTCTCAAGACTTTTATGCTTCACATAACCTAACCTATATCAGGAGACACCATACTGGATCTAGTCCAATCCACTGTTTTTCACATTCTATTGCACTTTTCATTTCCTGATCCGCAACATCCCAGCTGCTGAATGTTTCTTTTCACCATCATGCAGGCAGCAATCTGCTTCCTGGGTTCCTTGTTTTGTATTGACTTGTTCAATAATTCTTTCAATTTTGGTTTCACATGGGGTACTGTATTCAAATCTATAGCAGAAAGCCTACTTTTATCGGTTGGCATATTTGAGTCGCAATCAGAGAAAATGGCATTGTACCCGGGAAATTCATACCCAAGTAATATGTTGAAATGGGACATCGTCACTGCAATATAATTTCTAACAAAACTTAATTGGCAGATTCAGAAATAATGTTCAGATATGGTACATCGACTAAACTTCATCAACTGCGGGCACCATCTTCCGCAAATCGTCCTATCTAATAAATTGCTTTATTTAACGTTATATACACACACAGTCCCCTCTATATGTTATTTTTTAATGAATAAATTTTATTTTATTTTCGCCCTTTCTTAAAAAGGTTTTAGGCATACCCGAAAAACTGTAATAGGCATCTTCCCCCCCGGAGAAAATTAGGCGTCAGTAGGATGCAAAGAACAAAAGATAGTAGGACAAAGCGTGACCTAATTTCTGACAAAACCATTCTGCTCTTGCAGATGACAACCTCACGTTTCGATACCATGTTGGAGAACGTTTCGTCCTTGTTTTGAGGTCTTAGAATGAAAATGTTCACAAAGAGAATTTCGAAATGTCCAGTTTGAGAACCCTTTTCCAGCCCTATTGAGAATGATTTTTATTGTCAGTTTTACGAGTTTTTACCCCAAACGTTGAAACGTTTCAGAGAGTCAACCAGAGAAATTACAGAGTTTCATGGAAAAAAATGTCTACATTTGTTTGTGTATTTAACATGTTCAAAAGCTAGACAGGGTTTTCATCAATTTCGCTAAACAAAATTTTAAAAGGAACGGTAGGAGGGTTCTCATCGTCAATTCCCTCCATGAAGTAGTAAACAATTCATTGTTTTATTGCTGGGCACTGATTTGATTTAAACATAATGATGAAGTAGTAAACAATTCATTGTTTTATTCCTGCGCACTGATTTGATTTAAACACAACGATGAAAATTAGAGATTATGTGAAGAAAACCGTACACTGTCTCTCGATCTATCGACGCCAAGCCAGGCATCTTTAGACCTATAAACACCGATCCAGAGCTCGAACCTGCAACCTCGGACCGCTGTCAGACAGCTGATACCATCCAATTGAAAGTGAAGGAATAAGACAGTCCGCTAAGGGCAGTACTGGTTTTTTCACATTACTATTATTACCGATATAACACCCCTCTACTTTTCATTTTGTATATAAATGGAAGAGTTATGCGAGGGGCCACGCTTACACTTGTGGCCGAACTAAGGCTCAAAGGTCCACCAATAACATACACGGAAAGGAATGGTTTAAATATTGGTCAGTTTGTCTGGCATGATATATTTATGGCAAAGGGATAGAAATATTCTTTTATTATATCGGAGAATGGCACTATAAAGGGTTTGACATTGCAAAGATCTGAATCGAGCGATCAAAATTTTTGAACGGTAAATAGGTTAATTTAATTATTAATTATATTTTTAGTTTGTTTAAATAATTTAACATTATATTCAGGTTATTATTTTAATTATCTTTATTTTTTTTTATTTTTATTTTATTTGAATGGTTTTTAATTAAGTAATTTTTATTTTATTTTATTTTCATTTTTGTATAATTTGATTGAGTTAAAATGTTTAATAGTATATAGGATAGCAGTTGTCTATAATGAGACTTTAGGATATGGTAATATTTTTTTTATCTTTCTTCATAATCAGGATAGGTTCTATCTTAACTCCACATCTACTAAGTATCTAGATGGATCAAATCTCTTTTCACTCTAAAAGAAGTTTGCACGTCAAGAGATTTGATTCCGCTAGATATTTAGTAGATCCATAATTAACATGGATTTAATTATTAAATATAATTACTTTAATTATTTATTTTGTTGTATGGTTATGTATGTGATTTGATAGAGTGAAAATGTTTTAATTAATTAATTAATTATTATTATTATGTAATTTGATTAAGTCAAAATGTTTACATAACATAATAAGACACAACAATATTTCTTCTTTATTAAGTTTGAGAGTTTTTCCACATCTGCAAAGCACAAAGAGGGATCAAACCTCTTGAGGTAAAAATATGTTTTGGAGTGAAATTAGTAGATCCCAAATTAAAATAGATCTTTCATAACACACACACACAAAAGTAAAAAAATAACTTTACCAAAACTAACTTTTTTATTGATTTTATCGTATATCAAAGAGCATAGATGGATGATGTTTAATGAGTTCTAGAAACGCTTGGGCAAAGAGGAGCTTATTTTAGAAATTCCACCTTTGTTATTTGAATATCAGGGGAATAAGAGATCATGGGAAGAATGAAAGTACTCTCAATTTGACAAGACTTTCTGAAAGAAAAACTACATTGGAAAGGGCAAATTTTCCAAGCAATGAGGATGGGGAAGATATGCAAAGAGAGACCTCGACCCATAAAAATCACCATGGCAAGCGTATAAGACAAACACCAGTTTTTGGGCAAAAAGAAACTCTTGAAAGGATCACACTTCTTCCTCGATGAAGATTTAACCAGCAAACAACAAGAGGAGAGAAGGGAAGAAGTGGAGAAAATTAGAGCAGCAAGAAATGAAGGGAAAAGGGCATGGTTGTACAATAGTAAAGCAGTTATTGTAGTGTTTGGGCCTCTGGGCAAAATAGGCAGCAAGCTGGCAGTAAAAAAAAACAAAGTGTTATAGACATATTTGGGCACTTCAACCCCAATCATATATGTCGATAAACCAAGGGCTCTTTAACCCCTAAAAGTGTTGTTTCATACCCTAAAGGATCATGGTCAACTAATTACATTATTTCCCAGAAGTTCCACCTGAAAAACCACTCAGAACTAGCCAAAATTGGACCATACTAAATGCTCCACTGTCAGGGTGTGATGCATCTCACCTGCTACACACAGGAAGTGTGATGCATACTGAGAAGGCCTTCTATGGGGTGCGATGAGCGAGAATGGACAAATGTCTAAGACAGTTTGCTAAGTGGATGCCTATGGAATCTTCTAGAAACTTCTCATATGACACTTGCCTCTCTAAATTCGCCTAGGGATGAGTAAGAGATCAAAGAAATCTCCAAGTGGAACCAAGAACTATCAGTGAAATGACACTAATCAAAAACCCAGAGTTGACTCACACCCTTGCAAGACATCTATAAATGGATCCCTCATCTGAGAGATCTGGAGGCTGCAATTTTGTAATTTTTAAGGAACTGTTGTTGGTTTCTCTTTGAGACATTGTATTGTTGGGTGATCTTGCTTTTCATGAGGTGAAGAGGGCTTTCATGTTGGGAGGATGATGCTGGATCAGACAGCTGGGTTGTAATCCTCTCTTCT
>APFE030274373.1:32208-46197 GCA_000404065.3 Pinus taeda | reverse complement strand
ATATAGATTTTAGGCTAGGTATATTAGCTCTAGGGTTTTTGGTTGATTTTGAAAGTTTTTTTGCTGGATCAAATGGAGCAGGTAGCTTTGGGTCCAGGAAATCAAGTCAAAATTGCAGGGTGTTCTATGGGGCGAGGTAGGTAAGTGTTTTGGCACCTGTAATTGAGTGAGATGGCAGGTATAATACTGATGAGGAGCTGAAGAGGGCATGCAAAGATCATGATTCGTCTTCAAACAAATGAAAACATCAAAAACTAAATGTATTCCCAAGGCAAAGCACTGTTACCAATGTATTCTACCTATTTATCTTGATTTCATTTAGTTAAGAAGAATGAAATAGATTTTGGCACATATAACACATGAGAAAAACTAATGACAGAAGGAGAAACAATGCAAAAACACATTACCACAAGAATCCCACAAAAATAGCTGCAAATCCTGGTTTATTTCCTTGCTAAAGTGCTGTAGAGATGTACAATGTAGCTCAAAGCATCCACAAGAGTCCAACGTTTACAAATGAGGAAGAAAATATATAATATAGACAACCAAATCACTCATCCTGTCCTTCAGGATTCAAATCCATGAGAAGAGGGGCATTTTCAACCATTTCCCAACTAAGAACTGGAATATAGGCAGTCAAACAATCTGCCTCTATAAGCATGGAAACTAATTCATTGACCCCCAAACCACCTGAAAATGATGAATCTACCCTCTAAGGTCATTTTACATTTACATTTACATAGCATAGCATAATTTACAATCATAAATTCATCCATGATGGGAGAAAGAGTCAACTTCTAGAAAAACTGGGCGAAATTTGGATTTTTAGGCAAACTGGCTCTATGCGTAGAGCCACTGGCTAGGTGTGTAGCACCACTTCACAGCTGATTTTGGAGGCTTTTCCATTATCCAAATTGAGCCCAAGTTAGCTCATTGTAAAGGTCTTCTTGTCTTGTTTCTGGAACATCTTGAATTTTTGAATTTGGAGGTCATTTCCCCCCTCAAAAGTGAAATCTCCGAAGGCTGCTTCTGTGTGTCCAGAAAGAGGTAGAGAGGTCATTTTTTGATGGTTTTTTGACCTTTTCGTGACCAAGATTTGCTCCAAAATTGCTGAGATTTTTTGGGTTTTATGATCTCATCATGATGAATCCAATATACAATACATTTATTCAAAAAGTCCTCCAGTGAAAAGTGTAGCGCCGGTGGCGCGATGCACGTAGGTGCGTAGCGCCAAATTCAAACTCACTTTTGACAGCCTTCCCGATGTACAAATTGGGCGTGTGATAGCTTGTTGGAAATATTTTCGAGTCTACTTTCCAAAACATCTTGAATTTTCAATTTGGAGTTCATTTGCCCTGTCAAAAGTTAAATCTCCCAAGACTGGTCAAAATGTGCAGAATGAGGCTGCCTAAATGCAGAGTGCTATTGCAGTCAACTTTTGAAGGTTTTTCTCAACTCCAAATTGAGCTCATAATAGCTCATTGGAAAGATCTTGGTGTCTACTTATTAGTTGATGCATCAAGAAAGTCATTTTATCATTCCACCCAGGAGAAAAATTGATTTTACCAAGGTCACTCTAGAGGTGCATCAATCCTCTTGAGGCAAATGATGTTTTCGACATTTCTCACAAACCATGAAACTTGTGTAAACAATGAAAGAGATTTTTCTTCTTGGGTCAATGTTGGACAAAAATCTCTCTCACTTTTGTCAAATTCATCTTCTATTTTTCAGAAACATCATTTGAATAAAACCTATCCCGATATGTGGAATAGGGGATTTGTAGAAATGAAGGGAAATGAAGGGAAATGAAGGGGATAAGGGGCTTCTAAATTCTTGAGAAAATTTTGGAGAATAGGGAGGGATGTTAGGAAGTAGGGGAAAGTGGAATTTCAAATATTGAGTGAGCGGAAGGGGTCCAAAAGGGAAAAACACAGGCCTAGCCTAGAAAATTGTTAAATTGTAGCAATAAGCTAGGGTTTGTGGGAAAATGATGAATTTGAGGGATATCAGTGATGGGAAATGATTAAGAAGGTATATTAAGGATAGGGGAAGGTGTATGAGCATCAGGATACAAGTTTTGTTGATGATTTGACCATCCAAGGAAAATTACCTTCAAAACCCTAGGAGAGGGAAATGAGCCTTACCCAAGTACAACTAAAGCAAGAACAAGGTGTAAAATGACCCATTGGAACCTGAAATTATGATGCCAACTTTTTGAATGATGATACACTCAGCCGAATGGTGACATGGACTGACACTTGGAAAACTTTGGAAGGAGTGAAAAAAAATCCTAGACCTAATACCTAGTGACCAAATTTTACTTGAAGACTCACTGAAATGACAAAATTTGACTTTGACACCGTAAGACCACTTTGTAAGAGCATGTTTGATCACTAGTGGAAGGATTCAAAGACTGACACTAACATTGGCTCCATTGGGGATGGTAGCTCCTTGGAGGTGCCAAGAACACCGTAGACAAAGTAGCCTTATCCATTGGGCATGGAGTCAAAAAAAAACCCAATCTGAAATACATGACTGAATACTGATGACTCAAAGACACAAACTGACTCTAAAACTGTTTTTACAATGACTGAAAAAATGACTCAAGACTTAACTGGAACATAATTACAAAGCTTTTGAATGGTAGCAGACCATCTAGATTTGAGGGCTTCAAATAATGATGACAACCACCTGCCTACTGATGAAATATGTACAATCATGTGAAGTGGGCCTTCCAGTGTAACCAATCCAGCAGATGGCTACTTACTGAGATTCTGCTCTCACCTTTCCCGAGCAGGTAGAATGATGTACATGTAGGCAAATCACAATAACAACTGAAACCAAGGCTTATGCTAACTAACCAGGCAACATTCATCTTTTCTAATGCTTGCAAAAGAATGCCGAAGGGATCTTGAAAATCTTGAAGCACTAGCTTGTCTTGAGATCCAGCAACAAAAATACAAGGACTCCCTTCATTCTGATTTGAAAGAAAAGTTGGTTGCTGATTGATAGGAAGGCATAGAGCAGTATAAGCTTCTGTTATCTGAGTGTTGGCTGTAAATTCCTCGACCATGAGAAATTCAGACTCGAATTCTGGCATACTGTCTCTTTCAGGCTCATACTCCTCAATTTCATAGTCTAAGCCTTTCTTAAACAGAAAACAATCTTCAAGATTATCAAACATGATAGCCTTATCATTTTCATGAAGGAAAACAATATTTTTTCGTTGATATATAAATCTAATTTCAAGACTATCCTCATTTTCAAAAGTGGAAGAAGCTTCACTTACACCTTCTTGACGACGTGAACACTGCAAACCTGCATTAGCTTGGGCTGTAACCTGACCTTTTAGGAGTTGATCTATCTCATCTTCAGACAGAGGAGATAATAGTTTTTGTTTTCTTTTGCTCAAACAATTATTGTCTTCTTGAAATAACATTTCAAAACATGAAAAACCTGAATGACAGTCCTCAATTCCCTGGTCTTCTAAAATTTTAAAACATTGTTGATCATCTTCATATGACATGGAAACCATATTGTCATGTTTCTTATCGCTCTCATCAGTCATACGAGGTAAAACTTTAGATAGTTCTTGAAACTCAAAACTAACACTTCTATCATTTACCACTGAGTTATTCAAAGAAGATTTTTCACTTACTTGAACAAGGATCTCATCTTGTTTTTCATAAAAGGACTGGATTACCTCCTCGTGAAGGCTTTGTTATAATGAAATGAGAACATTTGGGTCAATAACTTTGTCTTCTTCTTTCCAGATGATCTCAACAATAGGGCT
Source organism: Pinus taeda (assembly GCA_000404065.3). Lineage (NCBI taxonomy): Eukaryota > Viridiplantae > Streptophyta > Pinopsida > Pinales > Pinaceae > Pinus > Pinus taeda. The sequence continues at coordinate 42,404 of APFE030274373.1, read as the reverse complement.
CTCCTTCATGGGATTCAGAACAAGGTACTCTTCATCGTCACGATCTGAATTAACCAACTTGACTTTATCACAATCTGAAAGTGAAACTTGATTTCCATGCATACTGTCTTCTGCTATGAGCAGATCTGAAATAAGACCTTCTCTTTAATCATTTTCCATTGTACTAAGATCTTGATCCTGCTGCAAATTTTCTTGAGCATCTTGATAAGTATCCTCTAAGCTCTCTTTATGCTGCTGAAATGGATTTTCATACAGGGCTTCCATGATCTCATCGTCCATGAAGTCATCATCTTCATAAACTTTCTCAAGATTCTCAATAAAACTATAAGCATGTCTACAACAGTTCTAAACTAATATTAAGGATGGACAAGATTCTTTATACCTTTCAAAGAACATGGTATGAAAATCATTCAAACATTAAATACTAGCAGGCGACAAACTTTCATACCAAGATCAGGCTTCACCTTCCAGAGTGGCCATGAATATATTCATCAAGTAGTCTTCGGGAAAATCAACCATCAACTTGCGAATATGGATGTGAAATCTAACCAGATGTAAAGCAACATCATTCCTATCATCATCTTTAAACATAGGCGAATTCCTTTGCCAATCTACCTTAGGAATTTTATCTGGGAAACCTGGAATGTGATCTCGGCTCATGGGAGCATAACTTCAATCCAATGAATCCATTTTGATAACAATGAATTCACCAAGAAATTCTTGAGGCTACCGATTCTTGAAGAGTAGAGTTTCCATAAAAATTTTGAACCTTGGGATTCTTCAACACTGGAGTCGCCAAGTGAATGATTTCAGCCTTCCGGTGTCTAATCGTTGTCCACCATCAACAATCAGATCTGAACTTGACACATTTTGTTGAGGAACATAAAACTACGTTCCCCAGTACGTCACCACTATGTTAGAGCCTAGATTAACCTTAGGTTGAAGGGAGGCAATCTTAGGATAACCACAAACCAAGATTAACCTGGTAGCTAGCCCTACCAGGTCGGGAGAGGGCTCTCTCCTTATCAATCTCAGTTGAGATGATTGAATCAAATATAGATTTTAGGCTAGGTATAGTAGTTCTAGGGTTTTTGGTTGATTTTGAAAGTTTTGTTGCTGGATCAAATGGAGCAGGCAACTTTGGGTCCAGGAAATCAAGTCAAAATTGCAGGGTGTTCTATGGGGCAAGGTAGGTAAGTGTTTTGGCACCTGTAATTGAGGGATATGGCAGGTCTAAGACTGATGAGGAGCTGAAGAGGGCATGCAAAGATCACGAGTCCTCTTCAAACAACTGAAAGCATAAAAAACTAAATGTATTCCCAAGGCGGAGCACTGTTACCAATGTATTCTACCTACCTATCTTGATTTCATTTAGTTAAGAAGAATGAAATAGATTTTGGAACATATAACACATGAGAAAAACTAATGACAGAAGGAGAAACAATGCAAAAACACATTACCACAAGAATCCCACAAAAATAGCTGCAAATCCTAGTTTATTTCCTTGCCAAACTGCTGTAGAGATGTACAATGTAGCTCAAAGCATCCAAAAGAGTCCAACCTTTACAAATGAGGAAGAAAATACATAATATAGACAACCAAACCACTCATCCTGACCTTCACAGGTCGAATCCATGAGAAGAGGGGTAGTTTCAACCATTTCCCAACTAAGAACTGGAATATAGGTAGTCAAACAACTTGCCACTATAAGCATGGAAACTGATTCATTGACCCCCAAACACCTCAAAATGGTGAATCTACCCTCTAAAGTCATTTTACATTTACATTTACATAGCATAGCATCATTTACAATCATAAATTCATCCATGATGGGAGAAGAAGTCATCTTGTAGAAAAAATGGGCAAAATTTGGATTTTTAGGCAAACTGGCTCTATGCGTAGCGCCACTGGCCAGGTGCGTAGTGCCACTTCATAGCTGATTTTTGAGGCCTTCCCCTTAGCCACATTGATCCCAAGACATCTCATTGGAAAGGTATTCATGTCTAGTTTCTGGAACATCTTGAATTTTTGCATTTGGAGGTCATTTGCCTGCTCAAAAGTAAAATCTCCCGAGGCTGCTTTTGTGTGTCCAAAAAGAGGTAGAGAGGTCATTTTTTTTTATGGTTTTTTGACCTTTTGGTGACCAATTTTTGCTCCAAAATTACTGAGATTTTTTGGGTTTTATGCTCTCATCATGCTGAATGCAAATATACAAGCCATTTCTTCAAAAAGTCCTCCACTGAAAAACGTAGTGCTGGTGGATTCAAACTCACTTTTGACAGCCTTCTCAATGTCCAAATTGGGCGTGTGATAGTACGTTGGAAATCTTGTCAATTCTACTTTCCAGAAAATCTTGAATTTTTCAATTTGGAGTTCATTTTCCCTGTCAAAAGTTAAATCTCCCAAGACTGGTCAAAATGTGCAGAATGAGGCTATCTAAATGCAGAGTGCTGTTGCAGTCAACTTTTGAAGGTCTTCCTCAACTCCAAATTGAGCTCATGATAGGTCATGGGAAATAACTTTGTGTATAATTATCATTTGACTCATCAATAAAGTCATTTGGTCATTCCGCCCAGGAGAAAAATTGATTTTACCAAGGTCACTCTAGAGGTGCATCAACCCTCCTGAGGCAAATGATGTTTTCGACATTTCTCCCAAACCATGAAACCTGTGTAAAAACTAAAAGAGGTTTTTCTTCTTGGGTCAATGATGGACAAAAATCTCTCTCACTTTTTTCAAATTCGTCTTTTATTTCTTAGAAACATCATTTGAATAAAACCTATCCCGATATGTGGAATAGGGGATTTGTAAAAATGAAGGGAAATGAAGGGGATAAGGGGCTTCTAAATTCTAGAGAAAATTTTGGAGAATAGGGAGGGATGTTGGGAAGTAGGGGAAATTGGAATTTAAAATATTAAGTGAGGGGAAGGGTTCCAAAAGGGCAAAACATAGGCCCAGCCTATAAAATTGTTAAATTGTAGCAATAAGCTAGGGTTTGTGGGAAAATGATGAATTTGAGGGATATCAGTGATGGGAAATGATTAAGAAGGTATATTAAGGATAGGGGAAGGTGTATGAGCATCAGGGTACACATTTTTTTGATGATTTGACCATCCAAGAAAAATTACCTTCAAAACCCTAAGAGAGGGAAATGAACCTTACCCAAGTACAACTGAAGCACGAACAAGGTGTAAAATGACCCATTGGAACCTAAAATTATGATGACAACTTTTTGAATGATGATACACTCAGCCGAATGGTGACATGGACTAACACTTGGAAAACTTTGGAAGGAGTGAAAACAAATCCTAGACCTAATACCTAGTGACCAAATTTTACTTGAAGACTCACTGAAATGACAAAATTTGACTTTGACACCGTAAGACCACTTTGTAAGAGCATGTTTGATCACTGGTGGAAGGCTTCAAAGATTGACACTAACACCAGGTTTAATGGAAATGTCAAGAGGCATAATAGCAGTGATGTTCCCCATATTACCCTCCAACAAGACTTCATGCACTAGGAGAGGTGTATAAAGTGGAGGCGTGGGATAATGAGAAATAGACGCTTCAAGACAGGAAGGCATCTCATCAAGGCTAGGAAGAAAAGAAGAACGATGATGCAGACCATTCCATGGACTTTCATCCATAGACGTGACTTCAACAATACTCTCTTTGGTGGGGAATGTCTCGTTCGAAGGATCTGGAGAATCTCAAGAACCAACCCAGGGAGATGTCATGTAAGTGTCCAGGTTCATACTGAAAACGATATGACTTTCTGAAGCGGTCATCAAAGCCAAGGCAATTTCTTGATAATTTTTCTCCAATGGACTTAAGGCATAACATCGCCAAATGATTCAATTTGATTTGCTGTAAGGATAATCCAAGGATCCGTACAGGCCGAGATTATATTGAATGAATGAACATTCAGAGGTGGGAGAGTAAAAGTACCCATTAAAGCATAATCTTTGAAGAGACCTACCCCCACACTCTTGTAAGGAATATCAGTATTCCCCACATAAGGAACGTTGCTGTTTGATGAACCAAAACAAAAGAAGGACATTTGATCAACAGTGATAGTTTTTCCTTCGGAAAAACGAAGCATGCAGAACAAAGAAGACACCACACAAAGCATAGTGTGGGTCGAGCTTCACCTGAGAAGAAGGTTGTAGTTGAGATTTTCATCTACAACTTCTACTTCTAATTCAACAGTATTTCCTTCTAATGTAATTGACAAACTTGTGAGAATACTGGAAGGACGTGAGCCTCTGTTGTCAAATGCTTCCAAGGTGACTGGTTAAGAGAAGGAGAACTAATGGCTTTCCAACACGAAATTGACATGATGCACGTAGAGGCAGTTTCATCAATAATCATCTGATGAATCGTCTTTCCTTTGATAAGAACTTGTATCAGAAATGCAATCTAATGAGGAAGACGAGGCACGTTGTTTTCTAGATTGAAAGTAATCAGACTCAAATAAGAAGGATCAATAGCACCTATGGTAGGCAACAGTGACTTCCGTTGTGTTTGATGGGATTGGAGAACCTCCAAGGTAGACATCGTCGAAGGTTCCTAAGCTAAATCCTCAACAATATTATAATGTTGCACAACTCTAGCATTCATATTAAAAGATGAATTCTGAAGAAAACCTTTGGGAAGTGGTTAGATGACAGACTCACTATTAGGGCACCCAGTATGGAGCGGACCAGAACTGGACAAGGGAGAAGTAGAAGGAATATTGGTAGCTTCTTTCTCCACTGTCTGCTTAGGTGTGGCTTGATAGTCCTCAATTTGAGTAGCAATCAAGATAGGTGATGGAACTTGCATCATGAACACTTGGGAACTTGAGGAAGCAGAAGATTGAGGTTGGTCTACCAAATGCGTTTGCTGTGATGGAAAAGGTTGTTTTAAGACAACCAGGGTCCCTTTCAACAAGCGATTAACTTTAGAACGTCAGGGACAATCCTTAGTTTAATGATCCTCCTCACAGATGCGACAAGGATATTTTTGCTTTCTTTTAGAAACATCATCAATAGACGATTTAGGAGGGTCCTGTTTTTGGGCATCGGCTTTGGCCTTACATTTTCCCTTATTTTTACCTTTAAAGGCCTTATTTGCTGCGGTAGACTGAACAACATGTACCTCAGAGGTTTTACCAAGACTAGATGAATTTTTTGAGGGATTATTAGAACCAGTGTTCGAGATAAATTTATGCTTCAAAGAAGCTTTCGTGGAAGTCTAAGACACAGAACCAATCACACTGTCAACAGGTGGCGTATCAAGAGACTTTGATGCTATCAGATCCGATGATGGTCTCAGAGCATCAGGTAACATCTTGTACAATGTGCCAAATTGCGAATAGACCAAGTTTAAGTACTGGGAACGAGTGATATCTTTCTCTTCAGCAGCACATCCACCCATATATATATCCTTAGCAATCTTGTTAACGAATGATTTTGTGAACAACTCATTAGCAATCTCAAATTTGATGAGGGGACGCCAACGTTTCCATTCATGGATATGATCGGAAATGTGCGTCATTGTGTCCTACTTAAGGGAGGTAAGAAAATGGGTGCCCATTTCATATCGAACCGACAATTGGAAATGAGTGAGGAAAGCCATAGCCAGAGAGTTGAAGTCACTGTAGGTACCTCGAGTAAACTAGATATACCATATAGCAGCAACACCTATGAGAGTTCTCTGAAAGAGTCAAAGATGGATAGAATCATCGACATACAAATTGGAGGAGCACCAGAGGTGATATTTTTTCACATGGGCTTGCGTATCCTCCTTAGCTTTTCCCTCGAATTTGGGGCAATCGCTCGGAATTTTCATTGGAACTAGAGGCTAGTAGGGCGAATGAAGAATGGGATCATTAGTGAACCTCGAGACATTGGGCAACTCCAATGTAGCCAAGAAAGGAAATTGTGTGTTAAACAACATATAGGGCCTTTTAGGAGACCCAAATTGCGGAGTCCATCCTTGCTCGTAAGGATTTTTCCCCCACAATGGAGGATTTTGTCCATACAGGACCTGATTTTGTCCCCTCTAAGGGTCCCGTAAGGTGGATTCGGTCCATGGTAGGCTTGATATAGTCCTACCATAGGCCACTGATAAGCATTGTAAGCAACATATGGGTTATAAGGTTGTTGAACTTGTTGACCATGGACGTAAGGAGATTGCTCCTATTGATGCAAGGGTGACCTTGGCCTTGCAAAGGCTGAATTTGCTGATACACATATAAATCTTGCTACTGTCAAGGCTAACCTTGTTGTTGCAAAGGCTGAATTTTCCTATTGTAAAGGTTGATCTTGCTGCGACTGCGACAAAGGTTTCCCTTGCTACTGCAATGCTTGCCCTTGCTGCTACAAAGATTTCCCTTGTTGCTGCAAATATTACCCTTGTTGATGTGTGTGTAGTTGGACAGTTCCTTGGGTTATACCCTAAGGGTATTGATAGTTCCCAAATTGAATTTGGCCATATCCACCAGGAATAAAGGATTGACCAGGCTGGACATACTCTCCAGCTTGAGGAATGTAAGATGGATTAACCAAGGCTTGCGAATGATATGGGACATAAGCCTATTGGAGTGGAATATAAGCCATATAAGGCTGCTAATATTTGATGTTACATGACCTGGATGGACCAACAGTGTTAGGAATAACACTATAATAAGGTTGATTAAATCTAACCATGTGAGTTTGTAATCCACTCACATTGGTTTCGCCCGACATAAGAGGAGTATTCAGATCTTCCACCCTAGGCAGTGGCACATTCTGTCCACTTGATGGAGGTGTAGAAGAAATTATCAAAACCTGACTTGAAACACTCGGTTATACCAGAAGAGTCGATTGAAATGATGAAACAGGATGTGACAGAATGGTAGGTTGAACAAGAACTGAGGTGGTTGTAGTTTGTACATAAGTTTGAGAGGTCTTGTTCAGAATGGACGGACCTGATGTAGGCATAACATTGGAAGACCAAATGGGGTTTTGACACAATGACAAGGCACTAGGAGTACCCGAAACTAACTGAGCTAAGGTGGTATAACCATGTGGAAACATGGTTCCACTAGTTTCAGGAAAGGTGAGAGATGATATTCTTCCTGTATAAGGAAAGCCTTCTGGGGGAAATTCATATCATTTCTCATAATCAAAGTGGGGGGTATGGGTAGTGGAAACTTTCGAATGACTCGGAGAGGAGGTTGGGATCTCACCTGCTGAATCCATAGATGGAAACAATTGGTGACGAGAAACTCGAGATGTACGAGGAGATAACTCCAAAGGAATACCGGACCGATTGTACAGACCATAAGGGCACTGAGGAGATATCACAACAGAATCGAATAACGGATTCGACGAATAGAAAACAAGCCTCTGTGGACTCTCAAGAGTTTGTGGACTCTCAGGGGTATGAATAGGATTATCAAAGGAATCCAGACTAGATTCTCGAGGTGATTAGGAATCTGATGGAGGCAGACAAGAAGACAAAGATTGGATACTTGGAATGATCCCAAGTTCAAAATCTTGATCCTCAAGTGATTGAGGAAGCTTCGGATGAACTCCTTGGGAGGACCCTTCAGTATTAGACAATGGAGGGGAACTATGAGATGAACTCAATGGTTCAACCATGATGACTTCCTCTCAACAACAAAAGAGGAAAGGAGATTCATTTAGGGATTTTAACAGTCTTGAAATTAATAATGAATTACTCAATATTGGTCCTAGAAGCAACTGCTTGGGTTTGACATGTTTATTGTAGGTAGTTATTTTTAGAAACAAAACTTTTCCTTTTCATCTTTTAAGAGTCGAGAAAAGGATGAAAAGGTGACTCTAGTCACTTTCGATGGTCAAGTCACTCGATGATCTTTTCAAGTTTAAAGAGTTAGAAAATATCGAAATGGCTTCTCAGGTGAATCTAGGTAAAAGGAGTACCAAGTAACTGTGAACTGCAATATACACCTCAGCAAATAAATTTACCAAGGAGTTGACGTATGTGCATGAAATCTCCCTGAATAATGTGTTCGGTGTATCACATTTATAGGGCGGAAAACTCGGCTTCATATGGATAAAGGTTTGCAACCTATGGGGGTCTCCCTTTATATACACAATGGTACAGGGAGCACAAGTCCGTGCTAGCTCTGTCTAATGCCAAAGCGAACGAAAACTGCTAAGTTTTAAAGACACTGGAACACATCTCTAGCCTAGACCACAAAAAATGAATGCTAATGTTTCAAATTCTCTTTATATTGATTGATATATTTTAAAGTTGATCTTGGAATTATGTTTCAATTTCAAGGCCTTAATGATGTTACCTGTTCCTAAAATGCAAACTAGATGATGAAATGAAATCCTTCAATTCAAAGAAATCTATCTATGTAGGGAAGAAGGTCACTCAAATCATGCATCAAACCAAATGCAACAATTCATCCATGACAAACTCCAAACGCTAAATGCAAAATAGGAAATCTAATCTTTCATATGACAAGCAAATGCAATGCCGAAACAAACCTTAAAGAAAAAATTCCTTAAGATATAATGATGATTTTTCTCTTTCCACTTAACCCAACTAACGTAATCTAGTGCAAAAGGAAAAAAGAATGCAAGCAAGCCAACAAATATGAAAATCTCTTTCACATTAATTATTTGAATGCAACTCAAAATGATTCAAAAACTATGAAAAAAGAAACATTTCACTTTCACTTTTTGAAACACAAAAACTTCAAAGCCAACACTTCCTTTTGATTCAAATGAGACAATTAATTTGTAATCTATTGTTTGTCAAATGAAATTTAAGAAAATTTCATAGTATCGACTAATGAAAACAACTTAAGACACAAGAACCAAAAGTGACTTGCAAAGGATGTCTGAACACCTAGAGACTCCTTAACATAGGTAATCGATCTCTGATCTCTTATGAGAAGACTAATGAGTGGACGAAGGTTGACATAGAAGACCTTGAAACCCTAAAAGGCTAATCAAACTTCAGGCACACTTAAGCCAAGTTAAAAGACAATTGCAATCAGAAATTAAAAGAGTCAATGAAGATCACATTGGTAAATCACTGGGAGAAGGCAAACATAACTGAAAATAAGAAGACAAACACTAAATTTCTTAATCTTCTGCAATCATTGCACCTGTTAGGAAGAAAGTAGCAATCATTGCTACTGTAATCAACAAACCCGCGATATCATCGTGATTGTCAGGCCAAACCCGCGATGCTCGCGGAAAAAAAATAAAACTCAAAATCTTCAAGAACAAATCAAATTAACAACCTTCAGGCATCTACTAGAAAGTGACACTGACAACAGACAAGCAATGAAGTCTAAAAATGAATGGTTGATCAAACTCGTCAAAAGACAAGGTGAAGGAATGGAAGGAAAGGGTGAGACAATCCCTCTAGCCCAATGAGTGGGCCTACCAACTGAAGTGACATTCAACTAGACATCTTCCTAGGTTACAACTGAAAAGTAAAATGGAAGAAATGACCTACCTCGTTTTGATGCTATTCCGATTTCCTTTGTTGAAGACCTCGAACCGCTTGTGTCATGGACTTATTCCTACTTCTCTAAGAACTTATGTACATGCACAAGTGATCAAGAGACAACAAAGCATGCCAGAACCAATAACAAATCCAACAATAACCTACTTAACAGATCAAGGAATGTCAAGCTAATAAATACATGAACATATATATTTTGGGAAGATGAACCAGTAGTTGTATATTATTTAAAGAATAAAGGGAAGCTTACAACCATAACCTTGATGCTGAAAGGCTCTCCTTGAGTGGTAATCCAAGTCCAAGCAAGAAACTCTTTAGGCACTCCTTCTCCAAGTCTAATGTGTTGAGATTGCAACAAGATGATGGAGCTTAGTGAAAAGAGTCGCCTTCACTAAGTGGGCCCGCAGGCTATTTTTGGCGCAAGTCTATTTTTAGACATATGGATCATGTCTATGAATTGCAGGTTGTGTTTATGGATGATTGATCAAGTTGGAAAAAAATAGATGGACTTCTATTTCTAGACCATAGTGGAGTGACACCACAGCGGAGTGACTGCTCAGTCTAAATATAGAACAGTCAAATATTATTAGCTCATAATAATATTTAGACTATAAACTTTGTCTTATTCTCTAGGAGCACTTCAGGATGAGCTACGAATGTGGTACATGCAGATCCCAGAAGGAAATACGTGGTTAC
>APFE030274373.1:0-20660 GCA_000404065.3 Pinus taeda | reverse complement strand
ATAATTCGAGAAGCACACACTTCTCTAATATTAGGTCACTTTGGGGTAAGTAAAACAGTTGCACAACTGCAAAGATTTTGTTATTGGCCAAAAATGAATGAGACAGTTTCTAGATATGTAAGAGGGTTTACTATGTGAGCTAAAAGCAGCCCAACAATAGAAAACTAGGCTTGTACTACCAGTTCCTTCTCACCCTTGGGAAAGTGTTTCCATGGATTTTGTTGGAGGACTGCCTAAATCTAGGAAAGGTCATGATTATTTCTATGTTGTTATGGATAGGTTCAACAAAATGTGTATTTTGATACCTTGTAATAAACAAATTACAGCTGAACAAACTACAAAACTGTTCTTTCAACATATATGGGTTCATTTTGGATTACCCACTTCCATTATATCTGATCGAGACACCCGATTTGTGGGAAAGTTTTGGTCAAGTTTGTGGGAACTGATGGACACCAAACTTAAGAAAAATACAACTTTTCATCCACAAACTGATGGCCAGACCGAAGTAGTCAACAGGACACTGATCCAGTTGCTCAGAGGATATTGTAGCAAGCATCCTAAGCTTTGGGATGAAAATTTGTGTTATGTGCAGCATGCTTACAACAGAACAAAACATTCTTCTACACAAAGATCTCCTTTTGAGACCTGTTTTGGTTTCACACCAACGTCTCCTTTGGATTTCGTCTTTGGTAAAGACACCACAATTGAGGGACACAATGATGTGGATAGGGAAACTAGGTTCATTGAACAAATCCAAGAGATCCACCAGGCAGTACAGGAACAGTTGGAAAAGAGCCAAGCCAAATACAAGGCAAGGCATGACAAGCATCGGATGGAGCATAATTTCCAAGTTGGTGACCAAGTCTGATTGTATATCAACAAGGACATGATGCAAGGCGAAAGTAAAAAGCTAAATCCTATCACGTATAGAACTTTCAAGATACTTGAGAAAATTGGTTACAATGTTTTTCGCCTTGATCTGCCAGCTTACATGCACATCTTAGTCGTAAATTCAGATTACTTGAGACTATTTGAACCTTCACTAATTGAGGATCCCGAAGAGTAGAGTCAATTTCCTTCTATTGATGACCTGTTACCTGAATATCTTAATGAATTGCAGGAAGACACAGTTCTGGACAGGAAGGTGAGGACGACGTGCATGGGAGATGTTGAGTACCTCAGAATTGGGCTCAATGGTTCAACGCCGAGCAATGCAAAGTGGATAGAGATTGGACAAGTGATACAATTGTACACTCACTTAGTTGATGCTTGAAACCCAACTTTTGGTGGTCCAAAAGCTTTTTCAGTGGGAAGGTCATGATCCGAATTGGATCCATGAAAATTTCAAAGTTCTATGATTGTATCAAATCATGACAGACTTTAAAAACTTGTGAATAATGAGCTATTAGGAAGACCTTTGGATAGTGGCAGTTTGTAGCCAACAAGGAACGATGAGGACCTCGGTCAAAGCGTGCTGACCGAGGACCATGGAGATCGCGCAGGATGCAAACTAGCAGTTAGGAAGTTCGGATCAGAAAACGGAGGTCGTTTCCCCTAATCGCGCATCGTTGGGAAAAACCCCTCGAAATGGAAAGGCCTCAGCACTCATTCACAAGGGAAGCCAGAAAACTGTGGGAAAAGCGCTAAAGCAAAAGGCGGGTCCCACACTCAAAAACCGGCGAAACATCAGAGGCGTTTTGGGTGGTAAGCAAAATTGTTAAGAGACCCAACGATGCCATATAGCAAACGATGCGTGTTCGGCGGATGAAAGAGAAAACCGCCATTCATCGCGGGCTAATGTCCGATCAAGTCAATTGCGCGATAAGAGTGAACACTGTAGGATTTGGGGGCTCCAGATCTAACGGCGGACATTGTGCCCGATGGAAAACCGGATTTGACGGGAGAAATAAGCTTCGACACATAAAGGTTGAAGTCTGATTAGACCGCTGAGTTGGCGGATGAATCATTACACAGAGTAACCAAAATACCAAACCGTTTGAGCAAGAGCTGGCGCAGTTCGTGAAAGGACAAGTGACCACTTCCCTGTGAGACGTTACACAGTGGCGATGACGCAGAGGTAGGGAATTCCATGCGAACAACAAGAGGCGATCTGAAGGGGCAGAAGAGGAAGTGAACAATGAAGGACATATTGTCTTTAAGCCATGAATGGACATAGAACAAAACTGGGCACGGTAAGAAGAAGGAGATAGTGAGACAGAAGAGTCAAAAGCAGATGCGAAGAGCCAAGCTGACCTGCAAAGCTAAGGCAGCATCGAGTAGGCAAAAGGTTTGAGAGGTTCAAGCAATCCCTGTGAGGATATTTGTAAAGAAATGAGTACCAAATTGGACTCATCCCATCAAGACCAGTTGAGGTCGAGACTTGGTAAGGGGGAGTCTGTGCACTCTAGTGGCTTGGGGAATCCAAGAACCACCCTACTAAGCACCCTATGTTTTAGGAGACTCAAATTTAGCTCCTTATTGTAAAAACTCTGCTTAAAGGCACAATAAAAGAAGGCTACCACTAAAAGCTGGACCGGAGACGTAGCTCAGGAGGATTGGGTGAACTCCTTATTAGTTTGTTGTGTTCTTGTATTTTCTTACTGTGTTTCTCTTACTGTTTTCCAGTGTTTGTGTATTTTGCAATCTTATCGATTTGTTGCCTAAGATAACATAGACACACACCAGCACATGAGTTTGTAATACCTTCATTCATTCATTAATTAACTGAGATCACTCACGAGTGATTTTTAGATCAACGAAGGGATGGTTGGAAGGTTGGGCCACCTCATCATCAATTTGAATAAGAAAAGAATTGAATTGCAAAAGGCGAAAAACAGGGAACTGATGGTCTCATAGACTATTTGTAATCTCGTGGACCTTAAAATATCATTTCATTTCATATGGTGTGTGTGTGTGTGTGTGTGTGTGTGTGTTTTTAGAATAAAGAGTGGTCTCATATTGTGTTTTTATTATTAATATATAGTATCAATGGGTAAATCATAGGCAATAGTTTGATTTTTTTAATATAATATTAATTGGTTAAAAAAATATCTTAAATTATAGTATTAATTATGTTAGAGGAGACATTGAATTTATTTATTTATATGTATAATTTTATTGGTTGATTTTGACATATATAAATCTTTAATTATAGAAATGGTTTGCTTCTTAATGGTTGCTTTGGCCATAGTGATCATTTCATGAATTAATATATAAGAGTATAGTTTATTTTTATCTACATTTATTATAAATAGATATGAATCAAAATCTCCTTATGTTTATAAACTTTTGTTTCTAAGGTTTTTTTTTTTTTTTTCAATTTAAAAAAGACTTTGAGCTCTCTTTAATAAAGAAGGAGTTAGGTTAGGAGTATGCCTAAAAATTCTTATGCTTGGCTAAGAGTTGGTCTTCCCAAAGACCCAAAGGCTTGTGGCAAGAGCAAAAGCCTGCCCCTTACGGACCACCATCTGGTAATTCTAGGTGGCATGGCTTTCCTCGAATAACAGTGATGAGTCAACCTACATTTGCTGATAGCAACCAGTTATGGTTGTCCCCCACTACTGGTTTGATAACCAAGTCATGATAGGTTTTCCCACTGTAGAAAAAATATAATAAAGCAGGAGTTAATATGGTTCTACATTGATTCTTTATCTGTGTATGTGCAAGTAGCCTTGTGTATGTCTTAAATTCAAAGCTAATATATATTATATATTATATATAATATATATATATATAGAATATTATATATAATATAGTATATATTATATATATTAAATAATATATATATATATTATATATATATATATACTATATATTATATATATATATATATATAACAGGGCTAACACTTCTCTCTCTCTCTAATATTTGTTTACTTTCAATTACTCTCCCCACCCAGGTGATAGCCAATAAGATTTAGTTGGGGTGGCACGAGAAATGTCGTTACCCTCCCCACCTGAGTGAATTCTATCATGTGACATGTTGAGCTCATAATGAATATATCCTCTCTCTCTCTCTCTCTCTCTCTCTCTTTATATATATGTGTGTGTGTGTGTGTATGGGGGGGAGCGGGGGGGAGGGCGTATAATCTATAGAGGAAATAATATTTTTCACGAGAATTTACAATTTCAAGCAAGATTGTGATTTTTTGTTATTTAAAATATATATTTTGAATGCATAAATGGATTCAACACCCTGAAAAACCCCTGGGGCACTCAAATTATACATATTATATAACTTAAACTCGAGTTTTTAGGAATCTTTGCCGAATTTTTATTAAAATTAACGAGAAAAAATGTTCTATAAAAAAAGCATTTTCTCTATAGGTTAAACTATATACGCGACTTCATCATGTTAAATGTATATGTAATAGGGTTCTTCCACCAAATATGGGATGGATGTGTACAATGAGTAACAATATCTATATGTAGAGGTCGATATAATTAAATATAATTACTATTGAATGCATGGATTTATGATTTGATTATATGCGTGTAAGTGGTTATTTAAAGAGGATTTTCATAGTTAAAATGTAATTCACCATTATTAGCACTTTCAAAATTGTGCTCCATACTCTTATTTGGTGTACATTATTGTCATAACCTAAACTATGTTGGTTTATCATACTACCTTAAGTATTGGGTTCATAACATATTCTACTTTAAAATATAAATGTGGGTCATCCTTCAATAATATGTGTTTTTTTTCTATTTACAATCAAATGGAAATATGATAAAAAGTTCTTCCTTCTCCTACCCAATTTTTCAATTTACCCATTGCATCTAAAAAAAAATTTTGTTATAAAAAATATGTCGAACCTTTTAGGAACTCCTTCCCTTTACTTCATGAATGTTTTCTGTACTCATTATTTTTCCAAGTAAAGGTTTTTTGGAGAAATTTTGATAGCAAAAGAATATTTTGGAGGAAACATGTATATTGAAAACTTGGGTATGAGAAGGAGGAGATTTAAACCATCTTCCCATTTGTTAAAAAAAAAGGCAATAAACCTTTAGGACCTTTCAAATTTAGTCATTCCCAATTGGAAGAAGAAGGGTTTAGAGGTATGGTTATCTAGAACTAGATGAGGTTCGAGTCAATTACAAGAGAGACATTAATGTATAGTTTATAGAGAATATGAAAAAAATAAATGAAATAGTGACAACTCGAGCAAAGGAAAAGGCACCAAAAGCTCAAAGAGATCTTATAAACACATAAGAACAAATTAATTTACTATTTGAAAGAAACTCATATGGCATCTCTATAAGAGAAGAGAACTCAAAATAAAATAAAAAATAAAAAAAATATTAGAGGGAATAAAAATAAAATTGTTGGAAGAGGAGAAGTTGGAGTGGAGATTGAAAAGTAAAGTTGTATATTTAACAAAGGGGGTAAAAACATAAAATTCTTCCAAGTTATGAAAAACATAGGAAGAACATCAAAATCATATGAGAGGCAAGAAAGTAAGAAGTCTCAAAGGATAGTACTTTCTTGAAAAATAAAGGAGTGAACTACTTCAAAAGTCTATCCCAAGAACCTTTTAATTCTAACATTACAAGATTTTAAAAGTAGCCACTTTTCCAAGATTCATTGATGACTAACTAATACATAAAAGTGACCAAAGAGGAACTCATGTTAGTATTGATATCCTTTAAAAAGGGAAAGAATTTGGGTCCAAATCGCTGGAAAGTAGAATTCCACTCGAGTTTCTATGACTTCTTGGAAGAAGAATCGTTAAGGAAATTGAAGAATCTATAGCCTCGAGGAAAATTTTGGATGTTTTGTAACCTACATGGTTTGATTCCTAATAAAATGACCCATAAACTTTTGATGCCTACATGCCTATTTCTTTTTGCAAGTTAGTGTGCAAAATAACAATAAAGATTTTTATAAGCATGCATGAATGTATTTCCATAACTTTCTTTAAGAAGAGCAATTTGGGTTTCTCCATGATGGGAAATTTCATGATGTTGTGGGAACAACACAAGAAGTTTTAAATATAACTAATGTGAAAAAATGTCAAGATGGGTGATTAAACTAGATTTGGCCAATGTCTATCACAAGGTTATATCTTAGGCTTCTATTGATTCATATAGGGATTAGAATTCAATAAATAGATTGTATAATGGGTTTTTTTTCTTCAACCTCAATTGCAATATTGAAATCGCTCAACATCCATATTTTTCTATGCTAAAAGGGGACTTAGTTAAGGATTTATAATGTCTCCCTTTTTTGTAGGTGGCAAAAGGCTTAAGTAGGATGGTGGCAATATTATGGATATTAAATTTGGGAATTCTCTTTCATTGTCTCACCCATTATTTGCAAATGATATGATCCTGGTTAGCTAATGAACAACATGAGAAGCAAAAAATCTCAAGAGAATACTTGATTTATATTGTAAAGATACAAGTGTGGAAGTCATTTCTCATAATTCCTTAATGCATTTTAATATGCTTGAGGAAGAGTTATAAAGAGACCTCTTAAAAAAATTGGATTTTACCCCAAGTTCTTTCTTGATAATGGAATAAGTTACTAGCATTTATCTTAAACCTAATGATTACAAATTTGAAGATTGGCATTGACTATTAATTGGGTATATCTTGAGGTGACGAAGAGTTGTTATGCTCCTCATTGAGTTCAAATCCCACTTTATGACATGTTTGCTCCCAGTGAATCGATTGTTGATGGGCTATATATGATATATTCGTGAGTTGTTAACTTAGTCTCTTACCATAAAGGATCCAAGGTTTGCCCTAGGTACCATCTTCAAAAGGATAGAAGAAAACATGAGTACTTGGTGATATAGGTAGCTTCATCATACTACTAGTACTGAAATGATTATTGTTTATTGGTTGTCCTTAACTCATATCCCAAAGGGAATATTGGAAGAAAAAAAAACAAGAAAACATTATTCATTTTATTATGTACTAGGGAAAAATAAAAGGAAGGCATACCTTTGGTTAAGTGGAAAAAAATTGTAAAGCCTAAAGAGGCATTGGGTGGGGCTTAAAGAATACACGCTTGTGTGTACACGTATTGGACACTAAGATCATTTAGGGATTGATGCAAACAAAGAGTTTTGCAAAAAACATAGCATTTGATAACTACACAACTAAAGGGACAATGGAAGATTGGATTAGGAGAGAAGTGAAGGCATATGGAGGGATTTTAGTCACATGGAAGGATTTAGTGAAATCCTGTCCTCTACTGGGAAGATTGTTGGTTTGGAAGGTAGGGAAAATAAGCCATCTAAACCTTTAAAAAAATGCTCTCTCTAATTGGGATATTTATAGATGATTAGATGTTGCATATCTAGAAAGCAATTCTCTATGAAATCAAGGTTCTATCATTCAATTAGAACTCAAGGGGAGGTAGTAAAAGTGTGATGCAGGGTAGCCCTACACATACCCACAACATGCAATAATCTGCAAAAATGCATCTGTCCCAGGTGTTTAACTCACCCATGGAGTCAAAACTTCAAAACATTAATGGTTAAGCCCTATATAACAGTTCCTTGTTATCGGAACTCAATCACCTCGCTTAAAAACCCTCTGTTGGAACTACATCAACCCATTTAAACATTTATTATCTCTTTTAATGAAGCCTCCCTCAAATATTCCTTATCGGAACCGAAAAGACCTTTGAAAATGCTTAAAACATTATTTTTTCCCTTTTGGGACCCAAATTACCCTTCATAATGTTAAAATAACGCTTTAACGCCTTTACCAACGAATATAAGTATATTGCCGCAGATCCAAACCCGCCCGATCAAACATCTCAGGATGAATCGTAGTATTGCAATCGGCTCCATCGGTTCCCAACTATCGGCGCTATTCCTCGGCCCGATGCGATATCACTATCGCTATTGGCAATTTACAATGGCACTTAACACTTTATATAACTCCGCTCTTGAACACCGATGCGATATATATATCGGCGATCACAGTCGCAAGATTTGGGGACAAGACTTTGCCGACATCGATACAACTGCGTGATGCGATTTATATATGCTGGACCCAATATGGCCCAAATTTCCCATACATGATATTTCAAATCTGCCTTTTTGAATCCGCTAAGTGTTTAGTGTGATCTTCCTTTGTAAATGGCTTTCGGCGATGCGATAAGGAAATACATAGGGGTGATGTAATTTGGGATCCTACGGACCCGATGGCCATAAAACTTCCGCCTATAACAACTTGATGTCTGGATTCTTCAGCTAATTTGTTTTTCGCCAACACTTAGTGTATTTCGGGTTTCTTGCCTATGAAACCAGAACGAAGGTATGTGCTCACCAATCAATCCCTTAACACCATAATCTCATTAAAAAAACATGGAAAACACAGGGCAACATTTATATCATCCGAATACTGAGTAAGCAAGTATTTGAAGGCCTCCACGGGCTGTTTAATGCACTATGCACGCAACACTGTTTTTATTTCCAATAAACAATACATAGTCATTCCTTTCTCTGTATGTACACATAGAAACACATAAATACAAATTTTGAGGCTCTCTGCTCTCTCAGCCTGATTATTCTAGTTTGTGGCCTTCTTCTCCTACACTGCTCGTAGGCTTCAAATGCTCCCAAATCCTCTCTCTGTCTTGCTCTATCCTGAATTATACAAGAAGACACAATTTATACAAATAAATGGATTCATGAACCATTTATGGTTCAAAACCAGAAATCTCTCAACCTCTCCTAAAAAGTCTCTTCAAACCCACTCTTTTTTAAACCAACACTAAATCAAGCTTTTAAAATTCCTCATATTCTATTCTAGCCAAATAAATCTAACTGTTTAGCCTGATCTCCACACAGGGAGGATCAATCAACCACATATACCCTTTTCTCATATTTAACAATAAATAAACACTCTCATACATTTAAACAAATAAAATTAATTAAACTATTGTCTTCCAACCCCTTGTTAGTCACAACATGTGATCATGCTATCACATCGCTGACTAGGCCTGAATGCTCCTGCATCAAAGTGTGAAGACAATTCATCTCTAGCCTAAAACATGGTGTTATTAACTAACTTAGAGAAGAGGAAGACGAAATTATTTGCTCAAAGAGGAAAGCCTCTAAATAATACACAACAAAACTGGGCTATAAGGCTAGAAGGGAGGAGAATAAAGTGGTAAAGGAAAGTGGTGGTGGAAATTATTTAGAAGTTGAATTGTCTCTTAAAAAATAGGATATTTTATGGCCAATACTATCCAACAAATCGCTTACATGAGACAATTGAAAGAAGAGAACACAACATGGCCTAGGTAGGTGCATTCTCAATAAAAAATAATGGTGAAGCCATTAAACATGTATTAATGCATTGCCTTAGTCAAAAGAATTTTGGAGTGACTCCTTTAGTTGATAGATGTGAAAGGAAAGTGGGACTAGAAGACACTTTATGATTGTTTTAAAGTATGGCATAAAGAGAAAATACTTACAAATTACAAAACTTTGTCTCTTACTATTGCTTCAACATTTTAGTTTATTATGATTTTAGTCTCTTGGTCTCATGTTTTTTCTTCGGTCTTATAGCGCTCAAGTTCCAACGTGTCATGGGTAGGAATAATGCTTACTTTGCTTTACCTGGTTGGAGGCATACACTCCCAGGTCAATTTTTTGGGATGTCAAGGGCCATAATGTTGTCAATGTAAAACTCGTTTTTATTAATAGAAATTATTTGCATCTGCTTAAAAAAAAAAGGCATTTTAGTTTGTTATATTACATACAACTCTTACACGATTTTAAATAATAGAAAAACATATATAATTTAAACTAACAATTTTTTACACATTTTCAAATTAATATTGGTTATACCTCAAACTATCATTTTAAATTAAATAATTTATATATTTAATTTGTCTCTTAAAAAAATTCATAATTACAAACTCACCTTAAACTCTAGTCTATAATAAATTCACCTATAAAACATTTAAACAAAAGATTCCCATAATTAATTATTGAAATGTCTAATATACAACATAAACAAAGATAACCTAAGGGATTAAAACATAGGAAAATATACACAATATATAAATTATTGGGCTAAACATGTAATCATTAATAAGATAATTCATGTTAAATAGTTTATATGAAGACTCTAACTCTCAACCATGCCATTAATAATGAATCCATTGTATATTTATAAACTATATGGTAAGAAATTATTCTATTTCATTAAAAATTAGAATGATAAAATATTATTTATTATTATTATTTTATTAATATAATAATAATAATATTCTAATTTTAAGATCATAATTAAGTTACACATTAAATCAGTGTATGAGGCCCTCTTGTTTGTTAAACAAGGGACTTGTCTCTATGTAGCAATTTAATCGCCAAAGACTACGAAGGTGTGCATATTTTATCCCCCTTTAGATTTTAACATGTGACCTCCTACAACGATGCACACATTCTTAACCATTAGGCTTGTTACTCGTCAAAATGTAGGTAACCCATAGGAAAAAAATTTCATCATATTTGGAAAATTAACCAACCGACAACCCTATAATATCATCACATAGCATTGTGTCATACTTCTCAACTTATTGCTCCAACTAGATTTCTCCCATCCAACATTGCTTCTTGAAGAAAGGTGATTCATCTATTGGCAGACACTTTAACCATTTTTGCAATCATTGGATTTCACTTAATGTTATGGGTAAATTGATATGGGTCACAAGGAAAAATTAGATAATTAATTAATCTCATTTGTATTCATGTTCCCTTACTTCACTTGAGAGGTTAGTCTTTCACTCTAGTCTAATGGGACCTCCTCTAATGATCTAGATTTAAGCAGGAACGTAATAAAGTACAAAAATAAACATAAATACAAAGATGCAGAAGAAATAATATTTCATTTCATTAATGTAAAAGACTGAAATATGCTTACAAACAAAAATGGAAATAAATCTAGCTCGGGTGATGATAGCTTATCTCTGAGTGGTGGCTACATGCCTTTGAATTGCCTTACAATGAGGCTCAAAGGCCTTTTTATTATTGAACAATAAGAGCTAACCCTAACTCGAGGAGATGTAACACCAAGAGTTTATGGGTCCCATTGGGGTTAGTTGGGCAGCCAACTTCTCGGAGTCGTGACTTGGTCATATTATCTCCTTTTGATGCGCATGATGCCTCGTTGGAAACATCTCTTCGAGGACTACGACAAAAAAAATGACATTTTAGAAGTCATTGGCAAAAAAACATCATTTAGGGCCTCAAAACGGCTCTGAAAGTTTAGGACTTGAAAAACTGCTAAACATAGTAAATTGTGTGGCAATTAAGGAAACTGAAAAACTGAAAGAGACACTTGTGGGGGTCCAAGTGGGATAGGTGGGTGGCCACCAACATCCACCTGGATCATTCCTCCCCCTCAAGAAGCAATGGTCCCCATTGCGTTGAGTGCCTCCATGAGATGCGAAAACTTCTCCTGGACTTAGTCCATAGTGAGTTGTTCTGCGATCTTTGATGTGTCCATTAATGGTGGGAAGCATGGTTGAGGGTGGTCCACATTGAACACTCGGTGCAAGCCAAGGAAAGGGGAATGTTTTGCTCCAAATCATTGTTTCCCACAACATTGGTAATGGTGCAAGGACCATATTAGAGTTGTTTGAGCTTTCGATGGGCTTTTGTAAGGCGTTCTTTCTACAAATGCAACCAGACTTTGTCACCCACTTGAAACTTGTGTGGCACCCGATGTTGATCATGTTGCTACTTGTACTTGGCATTTTCCAGAATGGGGCGACGATATATCAGCCCGTTGGGTAGAGGTGCTCCGGGAGTCAGATCAAATGAATGCTTGACCTAGTAGTGCAACAGTACCCCTGTGGGTGAGGAGAAGTTGTTCCTGTATTCTTTCATGACCTTATCCACCTTCTTTTGTTGCATGGAGGAATACTTCTTGGGGACCATGGATGTGGCTATGATCCTCCCCTTACTTTGAGAGCGAACCAGAAAAAAAATAAATTTCCTAATCTGGGAGATGAGCTTATTGCATTGCTTAGCAGAGATCAAAGAAGTGGCGGTAGGTGGGGCTACCTCTAGTATCCTATATAATATATTGCCAAAAGAAATGATAATAGCGCAAGGCCTTGACTCATACACAACATGTCGCTTCCGCAAGTATGGTTGGCCTAACAATACATCACAAATATCAAGAGGAGCAACATCACACAATACCTCATCTGTGAAGGGCTTGATGTTGTAAGGGAGGCGACATTGTTGGCTGACTCGGAGATCTCGTCCTTGGTGAAGCCACCCGATGTTGTACGGTTGCGGATGTGGTATGGTCAGTAGTCCCAGCCGCTTCACGACCTCTACTAAAATGAGGTTCTTTTGGCTCCCACTGTCAACAATGAATTGTAGCAGTGAACCCTTCACCCACATCTGTGAGTGGGAAAGACGCTCCCCCTCCTTTGGATCTTCGGGCTCATTCCTCTAGATCTTAGCAATGGCAATAGTGGTGTTGGGCTCCGCATCATTGATCTACTTCCCTTTGTCATTCCTCTTGTCAAGTTCTGACTCAGGGTCAGAACATGCATCTGATTCTGAAGCCTTCAACTCGGCCACCAAAGAATGCTTGGTTTGACATTCACTTGCGTTGTGAGTGGAGCTATTATGGAACTCACACCACTTTCTTGTGTCCTTCTTTGACTTCGTGGTGTTGTTCTTTTCTTGTGGTTTCGACGGATTGTCTTGGGTCACACTGCCTTAGCTTTGTCCTTGGTTCTGTGGTTTGGGGAAGCTTTTCCCTTGCTTTGGATTCATGGATCCAAAGTCTTGCTTCTTTTGTTTAAACTTCTGCTCGATATTGACAACGTATCAGTATGCCATGTCGAGCAAGGATATGTCTAGGAACTCCATCTCGTCCTGGATGTACCTGTGTAGGTAGCCGCGGTATTTGAGTACCAATTTCCGCTCAGAATCCTTGATACCCAACTTTGTGCGAAGGGTATGAAAACTATTGGTAAACTCCTGCACGTCTTGGTCCCTTCCCTGTTGTAGCATGGTCCACTTTATGTATTTATTCTCATAGCTCCTGACAGGGTAGTATTACTCCTTGATGGCGTCCCATAATGAATTCTAAGTGGGTGCATCTGAAAACAATGAGGTCGTACTTTCATCCTTCTACTTGCAGTAGGTTTCCCACCAGTCCTTGACGTGGGGGGCAACTTTGAGAAGAGAGAAAGTAATCTTTTCTCGGCTGGAAAAATCATGAACAAAAAGATACCCTTCTAGCAGATTTAACCACTTAGCTACGACATTTGCATCTATATGACCCTCGAATATGGGGATTTCAAAGTTAACTTGTACCTTAAAGGGTGTGGCATTTCCAGAGTAGCTGTTGGAAGTAGATGTGTCGCCCTTCGGTGGACGCTGAAAGATCTGGGAAAAGTTGTCCATCATCACATTCCTTTGTCGCTTGAGGGCTTCTTCGTGCAAGATTTTGATAGGATCTCCTGCCCCTTGTCTTTATTTGCATTCGCCATGGGAGGCCGTCGAGATTTGCGTCGCTGGTCTTGCAAAGGTTCGACCAGTTCAAGCCCTAAATCCTTATATCCCGACCTCATAGGGGACATGCAAAGAAAAACAAAGAAAGAGTAGACCCGTCTGATACCACTGATCCAGATTTAAACATAAATACAGAGATGCAACAGAAATAATACTTCATTTCATTAATGTAAAATAATGAATATGCTTACAAATAGAAATGGAAATAAATCTAGCTCGGGCGATGGTAGCTTACCTCGGAGAAGAGATGTGGTGGCTACATGCCTCTGAATTGCCTTACAACAAAGCTCAAGGGCCTTTTTATTATTGAACAATAAGTGCAAACCCTAAACAACCAAAACCCTAACCCGAGGAGATGTAACACCAAGAGTTTATGGGGCCCCGTTGGGTTAGTTGGGCAATCAACTTCCCGGGGTCGTGACTTGGTCACATTATCTTTGTTTGATGCGCATGATGCCCCATTGGAAATATCTCTCCGAGGCCTACAACGAAAAATGTATGATTAGAAGTCCCTAGAAAAAAAACTTCGTTTAGGGCCTCAAAACGGCTTCGAAAGTTTAGGACTCGAAAAACTACTAAAAATAGTAAATTGTGTGACAATTAAGGAAACTAAAAAACTGAATGAGACAGTTGTGGGGGTCCAAGTGGGATAGGCGGGTGGCCACCGACATCCACTTGGATCATCTAAGGCATTCAAGGTTTAGAAATGTTACTATTGGGAAAGCATTGATTGATGTAGCATGTCCAAAGGTAATCCATAGTTACCATTTTCCATCTTTCATTATTCATCTCCATTCTTCAAGTTGGTGGTGATTAGTCATTGGGATTGGTACATTCCATCCACATCTTTATGTCTGGGCTCGAAAACTTACCCTTGGATGTTAATGTAATGAAAAGAAAGGTAAAATTGTAGAAAAGTAAAAGGTGCACCATAGGGGTGGAAAAAGTAGGTCGAGGAAAGGGGTAACTCATGGCACCATGATTTCTCCCTCCTTACATCTATACACTCAGGATGTTGGACCTCCATTGATCGAAATCTAAATTAGGGGCAAAAACTTGCTCAAAATAAAAGTTCTTAGAATCTCTCAAGCCATGAAAAACCACGTCCATCTTGGCGATACAATCCCAACACAACTTGTTTCACTCAAAATAGAGTTCGTATGAGAAAGTTAGAGCCTTTTGTCCGCTTTGTCAAACAGGCAAAATTTTAGGTACAGGCTGACTGGGATACTGACTAGGCATCTGTATAGCCCAGTCACCAAAAAGAATATTCCAAAGAATATTCTTGAAATATTCCAACATATGGTTCAATCGGATTTTGACAAGTGTCTACAGGTTAATAGTCTATATCATTTTAGGTGGACCAATGAGAGGTTGACACGTGGCAAGCCTGGACGATGCCACATGCCCTCTCAAAGGTCGAGTAAAATGTTATTTTGGAAAGTCAGGGAATCGAACTCGTGACCTCGCAAGCACAAGCCCCATGCTCCACCACTATTCCACACCTTATGACTTAACAACTAAAGTTTTGAGGTATTATTTAAATGTTAAGTCGACGAAGTTTGGAGGAGTGGGCCAGCCCCCTCCGCGTGTGACCAAGCTCATAACCAAAGGATGGTGCTAATGCTAACTGCATGAGTTTAATGCTCTAAGTGGGATTAACATCAATCAAACCATGATTAACCCTTAATTAACTGCAAATTTAGTTGGCGGTAGTTTTGGCGGGTTCTACACATCTTGCACCGCTCAAAATTTGACAGGGTTAAGTGGAGTTTCTCCAGATTTGGTGGAGTTTTCATAGGGAAAACTGAAGAGACCATAATTTGTTCATTATTCGACCAATTTTGGCTCAGAAAGAGTCATTCATAAATGATTTGGATGCTTTGAAATCAATGGAATAGGTTGCAGACGCAGAAAGACACTTTTGTATGTGGTTTTACTACGTTGAAGTTTAAGGAAGCCTAGGGCCACTAGAAGAGGAGGTCAAGCCTATATCAGTTTAAGTCCAATTACAAAGCTTGGAAAATCAATTTTGGGGTTTTTGGGTCGTTTGAATCCAATGGATTAGATTGAAAGCCATTGGAGCACTACAGGTGCATGTAATAAGAGAATTGACCATTAATCCAAAGGGGGCCTAACCAAGCAGGTCCAAGGAGATGTAGCCTAGGAGGGGTGAACTCCTTTATGAGCTTTGTGTTTATGAGTTGTTGTGTTTTACTTCTTCGCATTTTACTTATTGTATATGTGTTTTAAACAACAAATTAACCTCATAAATTGCCGATGAAATACACTCAATACTTGACACATAATTCATCACATTTTGGTTAATTTGAGACGATCCTAACCACATTTTTAATATTGATGAGGGAGCTTGCATAGAATTAACAAGTTTTCCTAACATTTCATATCAAGTTGGTATCAAAGCATTGTTAGCTCATTTTAACCCTGGGATGGTTTGCCAAGGTTAGCTAGAAAATTAGTTATTGGTTTTGTATTTGTGCAAGGAGAATTTAACTATGTGCAAGTTTGTGTGTGTAAGTTGAAGATGCTTCTTTGTTGAGAAACTTTTTGATGCATTACAAGTGTGATGTCAGCTTCAACAAGCGATGTTTCTAATCCATCTTCCTTAGCAAGACTCTTTGATTTAGAGATGTTGCAAGAGCTTATCATCATGAGAGATATGGTGCAAGAGATGAATGAAGATAGGAAGGAGAACACCATACTTCAAGAGGAGTTGATGGACATGAATGAGCAAAAGCAAGAGCTTCTTGAAAATATGCATGAGATGGAGATTCAACTCCATGATGCCAAGGAAACCCTAGCCAAGTATGTGCATGAAAATGAGGTATGCAATTCAAGTTTATCTTCAATTTCCTCTCAAAATGAGTGTTTTGGTGCTTTTGAAAGACACACTGGAGGAATAGGGTCCACATTATTGATGAAGACAGGTTATGAAGGTAAAGGGTTAGGCAAGCATGCACAAAACATAGTTGAGCCAATTGTTGTTGAGGAAAGGCCTAGGTATTTGGGTCTTGGTTATGGACAACATGATGGAGAATGCTCCAAAGTCAAGGAGGCACAGGAAGGTGTTCCAAGAAGGACTTTCATTACATGTTCATTACCTCAAGCTTATGAAGTTTGTGTTCATGAGGAATGCAAAAGTTTTATACCCACTTTGCAAGAAGATGCCCATAAGCATGCAACTAGTGTAAATGGCAAACAAGAGGATGTTGAAAGTTCTAAGGTCATTGAAAATTTGTTGGTATTCCGAAGAGAGCCACTGCCTCATCGAATTCACCTCCTCAAGAATGTGACAAAGGTGAATGTGCAAGGCATAAATATGCCTTTAATCAAATTTCTTTTGATTATGATAAACATGGTAAATATTCACATAAGATTTGGAGAAAATTTACATGTTCCTTTTGTGGTTTGAATAACCATATTGTTTCGAGGTGTTGGAAGAGGATAGCCATACACACGAAACTTTCAAAACAAAAGAGACATAAATCCAAAGGTCCATTGGACAATGGACACCATGTTGAAAAGAAGATGTAATTATTTTGCACTCATTTCCATAAGCAGGGTCATCTTGTATCATCCAACAAGTCATCCACAACATTTGAAGAAGGTGGAAAGATATTTTGGCAAGAACGGAAAAGAGGATTTCATAATTGATGTGAGTCAGGATGATACATGATGAAGTGCAGCTGAAAGAAGCGCCATTGAAATGGTTTGGAAAGAGATTGTTAGATTTCTTAACCAATTAAGGCTTTTCATTTCTTTTGATAATTGATGCAAATTTTGCCTTATTGATGCATTTCCTTGTTATTTGGATGCATTTCTTTTCTCCTGAAAGTATGTTGCATATTGCATGAAGCAAGATGTTGGAAAAGTAGAGTTATGTTGGCTCACTTAGATGCAACAAAGATGGCAATTTGCAACTACAAATTTGCATGCATGTTGCATTCTTGAACTTGCATGTTTACGCCTGGAAGGTGTTCGAAAGTGGAGTAGTTGACTCACTTTATTGCAACAAAGTTGGTCATTTCAGCTCTTTAAGTACTCGTACATACCAATGGGATTATTGTACTTGTGAGAGAGTTGAGAATTGTTATACATGCATGAGAGTTTGTGTGTGAAGAGTGGAATTTTTAATAGTTTCATTGTGCTTGAACATGCATGAGGGACTGACTTGTGTTGGTTGATTGCTTTGTTAACATGTATGTTGTCAACTTGAGAATGTTGATCATTTGCACATGCATGAGTGTTGGCTTGTGTGGTCGATTGATTGTTACATGTATGTTATATCGACTAAGAAGAGTTTATTTTGTCTCCAAAGATGAAAGGGAGATGTGACGAATTGTTTCATAAGAATGTGGAATCCTTGTTGTAAATCGTCAAGTTGTTGTACATGCTTTTGCTTGACTTGAAAGTCAATTGTTTGAATAAGCATGTTTTGTCGACTTGTGTTTAGTCGATACTTTATACACCAAGATGCAAGAGTACATGGCGATGTTCACATGATGTGACATTTGTTGCTTTGAAGAAGACAAAGGAAGAGGTCGTCAAGTTATATTCTTGCATGAGTATTTTTCAAGGTTAATGGTGTTTGTTGTGTCTAGATGTCGTAGGATTTTGGAAGGTCCACGCTTGAGAAATAGGCTCATGATTAGCCTTCATTCTCAAATCATGACATGAGCAGCATATTAATTCTGGAGGATGATGGAATCAAGAAGTGAAAGTGGAAAAAAAATGCCAAAAAAAATTGCAACCATTATAGACCATTTGATGTGTTGACGCCAAGAAGTGAAAGAGATGGCGAATGCATTCTTCCAGATGTGGAATTTGGAACCATGGAGGTAAAAGAATAGTCATTTATTTTCTTGTTATTACTGATATTGGAACTCATTGTTGTAGTTCACTCAAACGTGCTTAACTTGGAAAAGTGGTTTCCAAGGAGAAGCTTGCATCGAATACATGTGGTACAAAGGAGGAACATGATTCTCAGTGGGAAGGCCATTGGTCAGCTTTCCAAGCACCGAGGGATCAAATTGGTACAACATGATGTTTAATAAGCAAGCAACCAACAAGTGTTGGATTGGGTCAGCAACAAAAGGAGAACATTGGTTGAAGTGCCAACCCATTTGCAAGGTAAGGCATGTCAGTGAACCCAAGTGGTTGTCATGGAGATTTTTCCAAGTAGAATCAATTGACACAACTTTGGAAGGAGAAGAGTATTAAGCTCTCATCAGATAACTAACTTTTGTGGGTCCAAAAGCCTTCCAGTGGGAAAGAGTGATCAGAATCTGGATTAGGGGAAATAACTTGCTCAAAAATCAAAGTGCTCAGAATCATTCAAAACATGAACAATCGCATCTATCTTAGTGATACGATCCCAACGCAACTCGTTTCACTCAAAACAGAGTTCGTATGAGAAAGTTAGAGTCTTATGTCCGCTTTGTCAAACAAGCAAAATTTTGGGTACAGGCTGACTGGGATGCTGACTAGGCATCCATACAGCCCAGTCAGCAAAAAAAAATATCAAGGAATATTGCTGCAATATTCTGACATACGACTCAATCACATTTTGACAAGTGTCGACACATTATTGGTCTAGAGCATTTTAGGTGGACCAATGAGAGGCTGACACGTGGCAAACCCGAAGGCCGCCATGTGCTCTCTCAAAGGTCGGGTAAAATATTGTTTTGGAATCGAACTTGCGACCTCGCCCGCACAAGCCCCATGCTCCATGGCTATGCCACACCTTATGACTTAACAACTAAATGTTTGAGGTATTATTTAAATGTTATCTCGACGAAGTTTGGAGGAGAGTGCCAGCCCCCTCCGCATGTGACTTGTTAGCTTCCTATACCAAAAGGTTTCATTTTTCATGATTGACTGGAGAAGTGCCAAATATGTTCATCCTTTCCATGCTGCAAAGGTTCCATATTTTGTAGAATTTCACTATGTACAGGTGGTTGACTCTTGCCATAGTTGATGAATAGCCAAACAGTTTAATCCTGGCTAGATCATGTTTGAATTTACTTGTCTTAGAATAGAGAATAAAGGTCTGTACAAACAGTTCAAGCTTGGCAGACAAGTAGTTAGGTAGAGAAGCAAAGGAGCCCAACTTCTTAATCTGGGCTCCTGGAAGAGACAAGGGTAGACTTAGATAGGAGGGAAGCTAAAAGAAAAGAGAAGAATCAGGGTTTGCTAGTGTCATGCGGAAAGAGTTAATCTTGCGGACAAAACCAACCTCCCTAGAAGCCTAAGACTTTCTAGTGACAAACAAGACAATTAAGAGCAATCCTTCTCTAAACATGCATTATCACACAAGAAATCAAGTGTTTAGATCCTACCTGTAGTCCAACGCCGTTGTAGTAGTCTAGCCTCGTCGATCCAGATGAGCTCCTCCTTCACTTCGAAACCTGCATACACTAACAATCAAACGATTACATAACACCTGAATAATCCATGAAACAAAGCATATTCAACATATAGACCAAGGAGTATATGAAACAATTCATTAACAACAAATCATTGAGAAAATGGACTTATTTGTATTAAGGAAACAAAAAAGAAACCATTACAACCTGAGCCTTGGTGTTGTGCAAGTTCCTCCCAGGGTCCAGCAAGAGTTTTCCTCTACTTTGACAAGCTCACCCACTTCCAAATGAAACAAGAAAGGATGTAATCTCTCCTCACAAGCTTACAATGGAAGTCCTAATTCCAGCAACATCTACCCTTTGGAATGTTCAGCTTTCAACCTCCCCTCCCTTGGCCCAATGCCTGTATTTATAGTGTTCTAGAGGAAGTTAATCAGGTCCAACATCAATGGGATACTCCCCTCTTTTGGATGGGGTAGCTCCTCTCTTGATGGGATAAGTTCCTCTTCCATAGGGATGCATGAACCATCTGGAGGCGCTCAATACACGTCAAACAATCTTCTAGAATGCTCTAGAAATGACCACAAGTAACTTTTTTAAGATGAAACTCGCGTCTTTTGACCTTTACAGGAGTACGCACCCATCCCTTACTTACAGAGCGTACAAGTACGGAGGTACAATGAGCTTGGGATGCGTACACGCAAGCAAGGTAGAGAGAACCTGCGTACCCAGAGATAAACATGATTTTTAATGACTTT
>APFE030274370.1:16035-66556 GCA_000404065.3 Pinus taeda | reverse complement strand
GTACCTGTTGCTGGTTCCCTGTTCAAACAATCAAAATCTGATTCCTGCCTTGCCTTCAACATTGCTGCCTTAACCTTTTGTTTTTCATATTTAGCGTGCCACATGTTTTTGTCTTTCAACCATTTGAATGCCTGTTTGGAAAGCAATTCATTTCTCCTTTTCAACCTGCTTATTTCTTCTTGTAATTTTTCATTTGTTTTCATTAGCTTTGCATTGTCCTTTTTCTGTGCCTTATTCTCTGATTTTAATTGCTTTTCCACAATTTTGCTTATTTCTATCTGATCTGTTAAGTCTTGGATTGTGGCCAAATTAATTTCCTTTTCAAAATCTTGGGTGGTTTTCATTAATGATTCTCCTGCATCATTATCATATATGGAATCCCTTTCAAGGGGTTCTTGTGCTATATCCTGTTCTTCTGGTTTTCTAGGAGAATATGCTTCTACTTCTTTTTCAAAATCAATAGAATTCCTATTCCTAGGAACAGACATAACAAATGTTTCGGTCTCATGTATGACCAAGTTTTTAGCTCTTGTTCTTGGATATAGGGGAGAATTCATCATGCTTTTGTTTTCCTGCTCTAATTTGTCCTGTATATCAATAAGTTGTTCAGTAAAATGATTTTTATGCATGAATTCTTTCCATTCTAGCCCCTTTGATTTCACCTGATGTTCCACTAAGATTTTGATTAGCCCTTGATGATCTATCTGTGTTGCCCTTGGCTTATGCTCCTGTTTCACTGTCTCAATCATTTTCACAAGACTTTTGTATAGGAAATATGGTAAGTTAATTCTATCATCCCCTTTGATATGCTGCAGTAATCTAACATGATATAAATGAGAAATGCTATACTGATGATCACAAGTCAAGAATTTTTTAATAATCAAGACTAGTTCCCCCCATGGTTCATTGAACCACTCCCTGGGTATCCCTTTAGCTCTATCAAATGTGCATTTTCGGTTCTTCTCTAGGAATAAAGTCCATGTTTTCTCCTTGAAGTGTAATCCTTTATGATACTTTTCCCCTATCATGGGCAACTCTAAGGCTTTGGATAAGAACTCTTGAGTTACAAGGACACTGATTTCTCCTACTTGAGTTTGGTCTTGGCCGAAATTATTGATGAAATCTTTAGTTATCTGCTCAGAATGTCCATTAAACTTCTGTAGAAATCCTATCATCCCTGACAGATACAATTTTTCTACAGTTTCCTTTCCCCAATTTTCTATGTGAAATCTTGGTTCTACCCGGTTTGTCATGATTTCTGTGAACCAATCAATATAATCCTCGGCTGTTACTAACTTCATTTAACAAAAATTATGACTATTGTTTTTAAATGAAATTGTAGAAGCAATGAGGCTTACCTTCCCCCTTCTAACTCCTCTTTAATCTGCTTGACTCTGTCTTCTTTAACCTCTGTTGTCTTTCCTCTGCACAAACTCTGTTTCAATTCCCTGTTTAAGGCAACCAATACCTGAATATCTTCTATCAATACACTATTCTCTATTTGTTTTTGTGAAAATTAAATACTCATGCAGCAATAACCATGGTTACTTAGCTAAAAATAACATGAGTTACTGTGTATTTGAACAAAAACTTGAAAAAATTTGGCTCTCGGCCTCATAACAGATCCTCAAAACATTCTCTGCCTATTCTCAAAGGGAAAAAATGACTGTGTAATGCACAAATTGCTCTTGGCCTCTCAAGAAATCTCAACAAGATTTGACTGTAATGCAGCAAATTGCTCTAGCCTTTCAACAAATTCTCAAAACAATGACTGTATAAACTAGCAAATTTCTCTCGGCCTCAATCCTTTTCATCATTCATTTTTTATAAAAATATGACTGTGTAAATACTGCACACAGAGTTATAAGCCTAGAGGACTAATCACATGCGCTCGGCCTCATATTCCCTACTGCTTATAACAAATGTCAAACAATTTTTTTTTAAAAACGCAGACTATGCAACCCTCGCCCTGAAGGCACAAAAAATGCAAATTCAACATTCAACTAAGATTTACAGTCAATATAGCATATATGCAGGCAATCCCACGCATTTCAATGGCACAAATATATTAAAATTTTAATACATAGGCGCACAGTGAAGCATGAATGCATTTGACTTGTTTTGAATATGCACCCTACAACATTCCTCTGTTTTTATTTGACAATCCTCTCGGCATATAC
Organism: Pinus taeda; assembly: GCA_000404065.3. NCBI lineage: Eukaryota > Viridiplantae > Streptophyta > Pinopsida > Pinales > Pinaceae > Pinus > Pinus taeda. The sequence continues at coordinate 64,376 of APFE030274370.1, read as the reverse complement.
CAATGCGCACTCGGTTTACAGCCCATACACAACACTTCAATGATCTGATTATATGACAACACTCGGTAATTTAATACATCCTCTGTTCTAAGCAAACATGTATCCATATGCATGTGACAATCACTCCATGATTTATGTGTTCCTCTGTTGGCAGCCAATGACAATTGTGCATAGCAGAATCGTATTAATCATGCATATGATAGAGACTTAGCTCGCAGCAAACAAATAAATGCAACAATGGTTTAACAAGCAGTGCTCATACATATAACAACCCCTCGCGCTCAGCATTCAAACTAACTCTCTGCGTTTGATGCATTAGATTCCATATTTAACTCAAACTCCTCTATCGTGTTATGCATGCAACATATAACTTTAAATGCTGGGGGATTGACCATTATTTCCACACCATAATCTACGCATAAATATCTGTTCAATCTATCACACGTGCTGCAGACTTGGAGTTATCCCGGTTTTAGTGTTACCTGACTGTCACTGGTTGCATGGGATGCCAAAAAACACTTCAAATCCCTCCTTCCTCGGTCAGTCGAACTAGTGTCAAAGCAACGAAATCTTGTGAGTTAATGGCGAACTCATTCCCATCTACAGTTGCTGAGCGAAATAAACTCGAGTTCTTACCTTGTTTGCTTGCAAAACTCGGCTTCTTTGACTCAGATTTTGCCTTTAAAATCTCCCTCAACACACTCCTTTCTCCTTTTGCTATGTTTCGGCTTCAAACTCGACTTTCTGAGCTCTGGCAATGAGGAATTGTGGTTTGAACTGCGCAAGGAAGGTTAGTTTATGACCGTTTCCTCACTGTACCCTACGTTTCATTAGTTGGTATACGTGGTTACATGGTCGTCCTCATTGACTCAGTCGCCCGACTGAGTCATGAGGATGGCCGTATGGTTGTTTCAAGCGCATACCCTCCGCCACTCCATCATCCAATCCCCACAGACGGCCAGAACACCGTGTCAAACCGTACCTGCGTGTTGGCCTGCGTGGTGTTTATGGGTTATCATTTTGTTTATTGTTGCGTCCCTCGTTGATTATGGCCACCATCGTGCGCCTTTATTGCAATGAAATTTGCATATAATCTCATTACTTGGCCGCAGCACTACTGTTTGATTATTATCATATGGCTGATTGCAATAATGTGCCAAATACATCCCTTGTATTCCATATGATATGCGCCCAAATTTGCACTTTGAATATCATAGGTTTGCATTAGAAATTTATATGCCATGATGTTTGTTTGAATACCACGTTTCTCCGCTATCATTCTCTAATGCTTACGGCCTTCACCTTATATCATTCCTTTGCAACCCATGAACTTTATTATCATAACCCTTGGTCCTTCATAACTATGCTATATGCTTTTGGATATGCGCATTTGATTTATGTATATTCCTTATACCTCCATGTTATATGCGCATTACCTTATATCTTAATGTTTTTGATATATGCGTATATTACATTCTCTTTGTAACATATATACCTTGTACCATTAGCTTATGCGCATTTGGAAAATAACTTTAGCGCTCATATAATCTTATGATATATATGTTCAATGCCTTTGACTTATATAGCGCATAATCTTTATAACATAGTTTTATAATTTTAAAATGACCATTGGGGTCATGTTTAAAATTACAATCATTCTAATGCTCTGAGTTCATGTGCAGGTGAAAAGAGTGGTCCCAGTTTGATCCTTTTGCATTTAAGGAAAATACCTAGGGAAATTTATGTGAATGAAATGGAATATGAAGAGGGAATGTGGGGTATATATTGGGAATGAATATCAATGAATATTTGCAGATACTAAGTTCAATTAAATCAAAACTAGAAGTTTCTAAAAAAATTTGAATTTCAAGCACAAAATGGCTTATGAATATACTCCCTTGTTGTTGTTTGTACAGGTGGAATGTTGAATGCTGTTTGTACAGGTGGAATTGAATCCAAAATGTTTTGGATAGATGAAAAGTAGACTTTTATTACTGCTTCTTGTTCACTATACTCCCTTGTTGAATTGTTCAGGTCCCTTTGAATAATGTTTTCCTTTCAGGTCCCTCTGCAATGCTTCTGGAATGATTTGATCTGCTGCAACTAGTTTGCTTCAGGTCCCTTTGCAATACTATTTCATCCCAGGTCCCTCTACAATGCTTCTGGTATATTGTGTCGGCTCTGATCTGGTTCTGTTGCAACAAGTTTGCTTCAGGTCCCTTCTGCAATAATGTTTCAGCTAAGGTCCCTTCTGGTTCTGCTGCAACAAATTTGCTTGAGGTCCAAAGTGGACAACACAATCCCTTAGCTGTGGCAGCTAAAAGCTTGTTACAAGACTCTCCCTTGTTGAATTTTTGACTTGTCCTCAAGTCAATTGTGGAAAGGTCCTGCATTGAAATTGTGTGAGAATAGTAAAACAAGAATATAGAATTCATAAAGTCCAGGTTTCCCTGGTTTTCCCCTATGAATTCAAGTTTGCTTGATGCCAGTTGCCTGGTTTTCACCAGCAAACCATTTATTTTTTATGTTTTGGTTTTTCATATATTTTTTCCTTTTTTTTGTGTTTTTTTTTTTTTATATACATTTTTTTACTATTTTTTATTCTTTTTCTGAACTGGAAGATGGGAAAGCCATAATTTCCAGTCCTGAGTCTTCTAGCAGTTGTTTCATGAATGTCTCTTTACTAATAGGCTGATGATAAACTTTCAGCCTATGACCATTTACAACAAATGAGGTGGGGTCCTGGTCAATGGTCTTTATCTTCACTGCTATCAAAGATATCCTCGATTTCATATGGCCCTAGCCAGTGTGTTGTAAACTTTGCTTTGAAATCCTTGAATTTGGAGTCAAATAATAAGGCCCAGTCTCCCTTCTGAAATGTCTTGGTTTTAATGTATCTATCATGCCATTTGATTCTCTGTTGCTGTACTAATGTTGTATGTTACTTGTTGACGATGCTCATCCAATTGATTCAGTTCCATGATCCTTTGTTGTTGTGCTTCAGTCAAGTCTATGCCCAATTCAGCTGCTAGTCTATATGTTTGTATCTGGAACTCGATAGGCAATAAGGCTTCTTTCCCATAGACTAACTGGTATGGACTAAAACCAGTTGTATTCTTCCATGTGATCCTGTAGGCCCATAATGCATCCTTTAACTTTTCAGACCAATCTTTCCTATTCAGCTGCACCGTCTTAGTCATGATATTTTCTAAGACCTTGTTTGTGGACTCTACCTGACCATTTGATTGAGGGTGATATGGAGTAGACTTTCTATGCTTTATCTTATATTTCTCTGTCAGATCTCGTACTAACTTTGATGTAAACTGTGTTCCTTGATCTGTTACAATTTGTCTAGGTACTCCATATCTCACAAAAATTTCTTCAAAGAGGAAGGTGACCACTGTGTCTTCTGTTGCTCTACTCACTGCTTTGGCTTCTGCCCATTTTATTACATAATCCGTGCATACTAGAATGTATCTTTTTCCATTTGACAGTGGATTAATGGGTCCAACAAAGTCAAGTGCCCACTGTTCAAATGGCTCAATGAGGACTTGAGGCTTGAGCGGCATTTCATCTGACATGATGGGTCTCCCTATTCTTTGGAAACTGTCACACTGCTTGACATATGCCTTAGAATCCTTGAAGACAGATGGCCAGTAATAGCCCAGTTGCAGCACTTTATATGTTGTTCGTTTGTCTGCAAAATGACCACCACATGGTTCGTCATGACATGCCCTGATTATATCTAGTATTTCATCTTCACGCACACACTTTCTAATCATTAGATCTGAACCAGTATAAAATAAATCACCATTCACCTAGTTATATCTAGAACTTTCTCTAACAATTTTCTTTCTTTGCTTGCTTGTAAATTGAGTTGGAAATTTTCCAGATGACAAGTAATTTGCAATATCTGCAAACCAAGGGGTTTTTACTGTTATGGCAAACATATGTTCATCAGGGAAGTTGTCTATCACAGGATTTGGGTCTTCTGGTGATTGGATGTGGGACAGAAAGTCAGCCACCTGGTTTTCTTTGCCTGGCCGGTATTGGATTGTAATGTTAAATTCTTGCAATAACAGGAGCCATCTTGTAATTCGTCCATTAGTGATGGGTTTGTTCATCAAGTATTTTATTGCTGAATGATCTGTGTGAATAAAAACTTGATATCCTGTTATGTAATGTCTGAATTTGTTTACTGGTTGTATAACGGCTAACATTTCCTTTTCGGTGACTGTATAGTTTGTTTCTGCAGGTGTCAAATTCTTACTGATAAAGTATATTGCATAGTTGAACAAATTTTCTTTCCGTCCCAAAGAGGCACCTATTGTTGTATCTGATGCGTCAGTGGAAATATGAAATGGCAAAGACCAATTTGGCCCACGAAGTATGGGTGCCACTGACAGTTTGTCTTTTAAAATTTGAAAGGCATTTTGACAGCTAGTTGTCCATTGAAATTCAACATCTCGTGCTAACAATTTAAACATAGGTTGTGCTATTTTACTAAAGTTTTCAATAAATCGTCTATAATAGCCTGCATAGCCCAAGAAACTTCTTACCTCCTTTTGTGTTGTAGGTGGCATCAAGTTAACCAGGACTTGGATTTTGGCTGGATCCACCTTTATTCCTGAAGCAGAAATATGGTGGCCCAGAACTATACCCTCTGTTAACATCATATAGCATTTTTCGTTACTTAATGACAGATTTGTTTCTATACATATTTTCAAGACTTTTTCAAGGTTGTTGAGGCAATCATCATAGGTATTTCCATAAACTGTGAAGTCATCCATATACACTTCTACACATTCATGGACTAGATCAGCAAATATCGCAAGCACTGCTCTTTGAAAAGTTGCAGGTGCATTGCATAACCCAAATGGCAAAACTTTATATGCATAGGTTCCCCATGGGCAGGTAAACGTATTCTTGTCTTGGTCTTCTGTTGCTATTCTAATCTGATTGTACCCGCTAAACCCGTCCAAGAAAGAAAAGTATTTCTTTCCAGCCAGAGAGTCTAACACCTGGTCAATGAATGGTAGAGGAAAATGATCTTTTAATGTAGCTTTGTTTAATTCCCGATAGTCTACACATACCCCCCACTTTCCATTTTTCTTTGGTACAATAACTAAGGGAGAAACCCATTGACTATCTGAAATAGGATAGATGAATCCAACATTTAACAGTTTTTGCAGTTCTTCTTTCACTATTTCTTTCATCGTAGGATTCATTCATCTTTGCGGTTGTCTAACAGGTTTAAGTTTATCATCAGTATAAATGTGGTGGATGCATGTGCTAGGATGGATTCCTTGCATATCAGTATAATCCCAGGCAAATGCTTTTGAGTATTTCTGTAGTAATGCAATTACCTCTTGTTCTTGCTTTGATTGCAGCTGGTTTCCAATATTTAGATGTTTACCAGGATATACCTCAATTGTTTTGATTATGGGATTGGAAATTGTGTTTACAGGAAAGATATTTATAAAAGAATTTCACAAGGTTGAAATAGTACAAGTTTCCTGGAAACACTGATTCAAAAGGTTATCTGCAGCTTCATACTGTTCTTTTCTAAGCTGCTCTGAAATATTCGGTTCTGAAATGAAAAGATCCATTAAGTCTTCATTCTCTTCCTCTTCTCTAAAATCAAAGAATTGATTAATACTTAAAACTGCTTTTGTTTGTTGCTTTTCCTGGGTTTCAAGTATTGATTCTAAAGAAGTGGTTTGTGCAGGTGAATAGAGAGTGATATGTTTCTTTTCATCTCCATGCGAGATAATCATACTTCCTGATCTGCATCCTATGAAGGCATCAGCGGTAGCTAACCATGGTCTGCCTAAAATTAGAAGATGTCCTCCCAGATTTGTTTTTGGTTGCAGAATAAGGAAGTCGACAGGATATTCCCATGAATCCAAAGAGACTATGATGTCTTCTAATATTCCTTCCAGAACAACTTTAGATCTGTCTGCTAGTTCTAATACTATTGAAGTTGTTCTAATGTCATTTAATTGCAAAGCTTTCATTGTCTCTAATGTCATTACATTGATAGCTGCTCCCAAGTCTATTAATGTGTTTGGTACTGAGAAATTATTGATTGATATGGTAACCATAGGGATACCAGGATCAAGATATTTTTCTACAGTAGTTTGTGTAGACATTAAGGCTTGCTAAGCTTACCAATGACCTTGGATTGTAGTGGGATCCTTTCTCTTCTCCTGATTTCTTAATGCATAATTCTGTTTATTGTTAGGCGATATATTGGTATTTCTTTAATTGCTTTTAACAAAGGAATTTTCATGTAAGCATTCTTTAATTCATGCTTAAAATATTGAGATTCGAGGAAGTGGTTATTTTTCTTTTGCAATTGTTCCACTAAGACCTTGTCCAGGTAAGGCGGTGTGTTTGAGTTGTAATTGATTTCCCTTTCTGAACTTGTATTTCAGTTTGTGTTGTTTCAGATGATTCTCCTTGTTCAGTTGGTTCTTCTACAATTGGCGGAGAATCCTTTTTAAGTGCTTTACCAGACCTTAAATGGACATCATTCAGAGGAAGAATAGAGTAAGTAGGAAAATATGTTGCTTCCTCTACAGTGTATGCAGATTTGTCCACTTCGTTATTCGGATTGGCCACCGGTTGGGCTGGCAATTGTGTTGGTCTGGGTTGATTTGATGGTAACTGTAACTGTTGTGGTTGTGGCAACAATGGTGGTGGATTTTTCTGTGGAAATGGAATGGATGGCGGGTATGCAGAATTTTGTTGCGGAAATGGCATGGATGGAGGATATGGCGGATATGAAAATGGTTGTTGGTACTGTTGCTGGTAATGTTGTTGATATTGTTGAGACTGTTGTGGTTGTTGGTTTCCATAACCATATCCTCTCCAACCTTGTGCAATTTGTTGTGGATATTGTTGTGGAGGCCAAGCTTGCCATGGCATAGGAGGGGTCCAAGGATTATAAGATGGATAAGCATAATTTTGCTGAGGGATTTGTTGCTGATTTGGTTGAGGCATTCTAGGTGGCCATGGTCTTCTTGGTGCAACGTAATAGAAACCTTCTGCTCCTTGCATTTCTTCTATTGAATTAGTTTGCAAGTCTTTCAATGTTACACAATTTTCTGTGGAGTGATTGCCTGTACAAAGACCACACACTTGAATGCTATCTAAAGGATGTTTCTTTTTACATTTTGAACAAAATATTGCTAAGGCTTTCTCTTGTTCTTCCTTTTTCTTATTTGCATTTAGCACATCTACTTGTGTCCCTAATGTACTCAAAAGATCTGTTTTGAAATTTTCCAATAGACTTCCTATTTTAGCCCTTGTTATCCCTCCTGCAGCTGACTTTGCTACTTTAGAACTTACTTCCCTTCTTCCGGTTTTTGATCTTCCTCTAGAATATTTCTGACATAACTCGACAATTTCATCAAATGGGAGATTTGAAATATCTCCTTTACCCATTACATTTAAAATGTCAAGGTATTCTTCTCTTATACCTTTGAGGAAGATTGTGCGAACAGTTTCTTGATTTAGGGAATGTTGTTTAGACTTCTGAAGATTATATGCAAACCGTTCTAAATATTCTTCTAGATTTTCATCTTCTTGCTGTGTCATTCTAAACACATCTTCCTTTGAATCTCTAGATCTACAATAAGGCTGATATTTCTTAAGGAAGACTGTTCGCATATCATCCCAGGAAGCTATTGTTTGTTCTCCTAACCCCATAAACCATTTTAAGGTTGCTGCTTTTAATGTTGCAGGAAAAAGACGAAGCTTATGGACATCATCAGTATAGCCATATGTTCTACATAAGATATCGAATTCAAACATGAATGAATCCGGATCTTCCGTAGACATTCCATATAAGTTTGGCAACACAAAAGGTGGAATGTTTTTCATTTTTACTTCTTCTCCTAGTATTGCACTTGTATCTATTATTGGGAAACCAAAAGTTGATTCTTGGTCAAGTCCATCTTCTTGTCTTTTCCTATCATTTTCTAACTTCCTATCATTTTCGTGTTTCCTGTCTTCCTCTCTCTTCCTCCTCCATTCTCTTTCTGTCTCTCATTTTCAGCGCTTTGTTCTTCATCATTAAGATGAATGGATCCATGTCCTTCTGCCATTGATTGAATTGTTTCAATTTCAGGTGGAGGTTCAAGTTGTGGGAAGATAGGAGGATCGATGGATGGAAAAACAAGTTGTTTGCCTTTCTCTTTTGGTTTTCCGGAAGTGGAGAATTTTTTCTTTGCTTCCCAAGCTGACAGAGTTTGCCTTTCAATCAAAGTTAATCTTTGGCCACTTCTTTGTTTTTCAATCAGTTCTTCAATGATTGGATTACCAGTAACAGGTGTATGTGATGATCCTATTTCTATTTGTGGGGGGTTTTTGATAAATCTACCTTGAGGATCTCTAACTCTAGGCATAAAGAAACATAATTAAAGAAATGAAATGTAACTAATGTTTTTGTTTATTTTGGATTTTATCTCTCTATTGACTATGCCGATATTTGCCTCCCCGGCAACGGCGCCAAAATGTTGAACTATTTATGTAACTAAATTAACACAAGTATTTATTATCAATCCGGGTTTGTAAAACTTGGAGGCAAATCCACTATTTGTGAAGATCAAGTATAACCAAACTTTGAAAGATAAATGATTAAAAACTAAGAGAAAATATATCCTAAAACTCTTGATTCAATCAGCTTAAAAGAGGAAACATTGAAAGAGTTCTTGACTCAAGAAGTCTACTTTCACCTCAGTTATTACTTAATGAATTAGAGATTATAACCAAAAACTCAAGATGCATAAATCATACATGAAAAAGGCTCTTAACTTAAGAGACACTTAAAGTTTTCCATAATAACTCATTCATCTCAAGATATAAATCTAAATGGAAACAAACTATTTGCATGTAAACAAAAGAGACTAACTCTAATTCACCATTTCATAGAGAGAATGCCCAACTTGAACACTTGTTTTCCAACTCAATTAGATGATGAATAAACCATTAAAAAATGAAATCAATCACTATTCATAACCATGATGCAATCTGAAATAAGACTTTGAAAAACTAAAGCTACCATCAACCAGATTTGCAATAAAATAAAACTAGTTTAACTTGGAAGTGTACTTAGCTTGGAGTGGGGGCCCTCCACCCTTGCCTTGCACACTTATGAAGATGATATCAGAAGCTTTATATCAGCCAAAAATCCATGTATTGATCAGAAAAATGAGAGTAACACAAGTCTCCAACTTAAGTCTTCAAACCAAAAATATTACAGCATAAAAGTATCATATGTCCAGTGTGTTGAGCCATCAAAGTGTGGCTCTTAAATAAGGAGTTCATGAAACCAACTGATCTAAAATCACTATAACAAACATATCTACTCTAATCCACCTATCCAAGTCGAATCCAACTCCCTCATCCCAAGAAATATGACTAATATCATGGAATCCCAAAACAACCCTATTTAGATGGGATTTTTGGATGACTAGTCATGATTGACTAGCTCCAAAAAGGCATAATAAAGCTCGTTCTGTTGGAACCAAGCGTAGGTGGCTTGGTCCTATTTCCAAAGCTTTCTATTCATGCATCTCATTCGTGCTGAAGTGGCCTGCATCCATATCAACCTTGAAGTGATTACGGGAATTTCTAAAATTGCCAAAATTGCACTTAAAATCAAACTTTTATAAAAACTTTAGAAATTGACAAATTAAAGTTAAATACCTGATTAGACATCAAATATTCATTAAAATGAAATGGATGAAGTGAAAATAAAGGATAAATGTATAGCTAGGTAAGTTTCTCAAAGCAAAATAAGATCAAAACTGAGGCCCAACAGTCTCCATTGCAAATGATGCAAGGAGATTTAGGTTTTGACTGTGCGGCAAGGAAAATTTTAAGGATGGAAATTTTTCTTGAAGTTTATAAACATTGGCGAATCTCATTAATCCCTAATATGCAAACTATAAAATGTTTATTGATATATTTGTAAAATTATTCATATTTATAATGATTTTATATATAGTCTCTATATAATGTTGGCGATTTTAAAGGTAAAATAATTTTATGTTCAAAAATTTGGGCGAATCACCTTTTATGAAAATTGGAAATTAGCGAATCGTTTTGTGGAAAAATCATGGAAAATTAGCCCACTGGGCGAACATTTTCCCCTAAAATTTTCCATGCTGTGTGGTGTGTGGATTTTTTCTAGACGATACTTGGTTGTTTCCTTTCGATTTTGGTTCCTTTTTCTTCTTTTCCTTTTTCTCTTTTTTTTTCTTCTTCTTCTCAGTTACTTGACTTTTAGCTTTATCGGCTTTGTCAAGCGAAAAGGAAGGAGGAGAAGGAGAATCAGATGAAGTGGAAGGTTGGGAAGCAACTCTAGTGTCGTCTAGTTGCTGGTTAGACTATTCAGTAATTGTGGGATTCTGAACGACAGAGGTAGAGAAGAGCCAGACTGGCAAACCAATTGTCAATCCTAGAAGTGACAAAGTGGCCATATGGGGTGGACCAACATATCCCCAAGATAGGAAGGGACTAGGATTTCCTTCATGGGGAAATCCTTGGTTAGTAGACTCCATTTTCTCAACCTGAAGATCAACGGGGGAATTTGTGACGTTATTCCGATTTAAAATAAATTTTTATACGCTTGGACACAACTTGTTTTTTCAATTTTAAAGAGTCGAGAAAAAGAAAAAGATGACTCTAGTCGCCTTCAATTTTTATTGAGCTTGAAGTGACAAGCGCTTAGAGGGCCTTTCCTTTAAGGAGTCTGAAAAGGAGAAAAACAGACTTCTCTAGAGATCTAGGCAGAGAGGATTACCAAACCAATCGTAAAAATGAAGAATAATTTTTACGATACAACAGTCAATCTTCCTGAATGCTGTGTTCGGTGCATTACAATCAATAGGGCGACAGACACGGCTTCCTAAGGATAAAGGATGTAGCCTATAGTGGTCTCCCAATATATATGCGACGGGACGTGGGAGCACAAGTCCGTACTGGCACTTATCATCTCAAAGTGGAGGAATCACCCAACCAACACTGAAAGCAACAGTTACCAGGCTTTACGACACCAGAATATGTCTCTAGCCTAGACCTCTAGATGTTGCGTTAAGTTCCAAAGCATTGTTAGATTCATTGAGATTTATTTTAAGTTGATCTTGCTTAGCAGTTTGCCTTTCAGGTTCACCATGTGATGTATGTGTAATTCCTAAATGCAATCTAAGATGATAAACAGAAGTTTTATCTTCTTTCAATAATGAAAATCCTAGCTACTAAGGGGAAGAAAGTCAAGCATCTTTTCTTCACAGAGCACAGAGCACACGGTAATATGCACAGTCCTAAATCAAGCCAAGCATTCAAGATGCAAATGCACATGCATGTATTGGTTTTCAGCTCCCTTAATGTGTAAATGACACTAATAAAACTATGTGCAAATCTGAGATACTTTTAAAATGATTGTACTCAACAAAATTCTTTTTCAAAACGAAGTGAAAACAAGAGAGACACTTTGCGATTTTGAAACGGAAATTGCTTTTTGACACTTTAAAACTAGTAAATCAAGTCTTATGCAATGATAACCGTATAATCAACTATCTAAAACAATGGGTTTGCTTTCTAAAACTGAAAACGACAGCTACGACACTTTCAGATCTAGGGATGACAGTTCGACTATGTTTTCTTTTGCAAAAGAGAACTAAAACGACGCACAATACATAAAAAACGTTTATAGTTATTTGCACTAAGGAGGCGGAATAATGCTAGAGAAGGGGGTATTCACAGAAGCACACTAATTATAGACAGCAAAAACTCTTGAATAAGACTGAAAACAGTGAAAAAAATCCACAGTCGAAGGGTAAAATCAATCCTCCTTGACCATCGCACCTGTTTCATAGTGAACTCATTATGTAGCGCAGTTACTCCATTCGGGAAGTGTGATGCATACAGGCTTCCTTGAAGGCAGGGTGCGATGGTTACAGTGTGAGACTTTGAACGAGACTTCAATCACAGTTTGCAGTTTAGTTCAGGTGTTTAAGCTGAATAAGTACAGATCAATGTATGTAAAAACACAGGGGTGATTTAAGAGGTTACTAAAGACACTACTTAGGGAAATTAGAATGCTTGCAGATCTATTATTTAATTTATAAACAAAAACCTGGAGATTGACTGAAGTAGCATTGATTTGCTTTGCATTTGTATGACAAATGCAGTTTGAAGTCTAGCTGGCTGGAATTCAGGCTCTGTTTGTATGTTTACAGAAGAAACAAGGATAGAGTCGCCATTTTGTTATATGGGAATAGTGTCCACACAGATGCTGCTATTCCCACTAAGATGTGTGGCTATCTTAGAAACAAACAAGCAAAGTCTACTATTGATTCCTTTTATGAAAATAGATGAGAGGAGAACCAAGAGGGCCAACCTGAGTCTTACGCTCAATTCCCTCTCTTTCTTAATAGAGTTTTGTTGCTCGCTCTTTGTTTGCTTAGCTTCAAAAGGACCTGTAGAATCACAGCAACATACTACTATGCAAGAAACAAGGATCTGAATTCACAAATAATGCAGGATCGGATGTACATTAACCATATACAAGCATATATAAACAAATACACCAGAATATGGAAGGAAACAAGAATAGCTTTATTCAGATAAAAGTAGCAAGAGGATTACAACAATGAGCAGCTCTAACCCAGCATCATCCTCCAGCTAAGAAGCCCTTCTTTCACCTCAAGCAAAGCGAAATCACCCAACACTGTGAATGTACACCAGAATACCAACAACACTTCTCTATAGATTACAAAGCCTCCAGATCTCTGTGATGAGGGATCTATATATAGATGATTATAGAGAGGTGAGTCATCTTTTGGGATCTTGATTAGTGTCTTCTCTTTGATAGTTCCTGCTTCCAATTGGAGAATGAAGATCTCTTACTCATCCCTGGTCGAAAATGGAGTGGCAAGTGTCAGAGGGGAAGCTTCTGGAAGATTCCATGATCTTCCACCTCGTATTTTGGTCCCTGCCATTTGTCCATTCCCGACCGTCGCACCCTACAAAGGAGAAAAATAGTATGCATCGCACCTTGTACATTGGGAAGGCGATATGCATCGCACCCTCTGCATGGAGCTTTCAGTATGGTCCAGTTTTGACCATTTATGAGCAGTTTTCAGTGGAGAACTTCTGGGAGATGATGTAATCAGTTGACCTTGTTCGTTTAGGTAGTGAAGCAACACTTTTAGGGACTTAGGAGCCCTCAGTTTATGGACATTTTTGATTGGGGTTGAAGTGCCCAAAAATGTCTATAACACCTCTAGATGCTAAAAATAGATCCCTAAAATCTAGGTATCATTTTTGCATGTTGATTTTTGTTATTTTGGGAAAAATCAGCCCATGCATGCGAGTCAAGTTTTCCGGGTCCTGGGTGGAACTGGTCAACCTGAAGGCACATGCAACAAGATGCTTGACTAAGAGAATATTGCACAATTTCTGGGAGGATCTGGGTTGGTTGTCCTAGAGGGATTGCACAATTTCTAGCAGGAGTAAGTGACTGTTGCCCAAACTTGTGCAATTTCTGGGTTGAGCTGTAGTGTTGGGACAGTTTGTGCAATTTTCCCGAGGAAGGTTATTTGACTGCATTGCGCAATTTCTGGGCCCAACAGCTGCTGAGAAGATTTGCAAAATTTCCAGAGGGAAGGTTGATTCCCCTCCAAAATTGTGCAATTTTCTAAGGGAGCTGCTCAACTAATAGCTGGCCCAAGTATGGAATGGAAGCCTGTGAGGGGAGTGAAGCAAATTATCATGCACAGGCTGGAAAGTTGCTAAAAAACCAATGAAGCCTATGTACTTGACAGTGAAAGACATGTTGTGAAGATGGTTGGTAGGAAGGCTCCAAAATGAAGCTAAGGAAAAATTTTGGAGGGTGGTTGTTGCCACTACAACACTTGGTGACACACTGGTAGAACTCCAAATCTCTAAATGGACCTTGTTCGTGAAAACCAATTGTTAAACCTCTAGAAGTATTGTTTAGTTCTCTATTCATCTTGGTTTCCACACTTGCTTGAACGTAAGATGTAGCATCTGCCAAGCTGTTGGTTGGTCTGCACACATTCCAAGCCAAGCCAACATAGTTGTTTTGATTGGGATGAGGGGTATATTGGTGCATAAGACATATGGTCATCAGAGTTTTAGTTTCATCTCTCGTGTTGCTCTGCTACTAGTAGGCCTGGACAGTACCCCGATGGAGTCACACAAGAACACAAGCATCGCTCCACTACCAGCAAGCCTGGCTAGTACCCTGGAAGAGTTACTTGCATCAACTCTCTACACAAGAAGCCTTGCTCTTATTTTTCCTTATTCATTTTTCATTTTTTCAAAAATTTTCACATATTCATTTCATTTTTCATTTTTCGTAACTATGCATAACACTTATTCATTTTAGAGGAAGAAGAGATATCCTAACTTATTGAGAGTAGAAGAGGTTGTTCCTTTAGAGAAGTAGTTTATATATACCTCTGACGTTCTTGTTAAGGTTTTCCCCTCACCTTACTCTACTTGACTAAGCTGACAAGGATTAACCCAAAAACAACTAACTAGAGTAGGTGACACTAGTTAGCATGCAAGCATTGTGTTTTCACCAAGGTTCACTTCGAACAGTACGTATTTTCCATTTTTGTATCCTTGACTGAAGATAACAAGTTCTTCATGTAGAGGTAGGATGACATATAACCAAGTATTGATAATTTCACAAGTCCTATTGTACTTTACCCAGGTTGTTTCAAGAATCATGCAAAGTTCCACATGAAACTAACCTATGAATGTAAACAAGCAAACAAACAACAAAGAAAAGAAAAATCAAAAGTAAATGTGTAAGCAAAGCGACTAAGAAACCAAGAAAGAAAACAAACAAGCATGCAAAGTAAGAAGAAAACATGCATGCAAGAAAAAAAACCAAAAGAAAACACTACTCCTACTCCTAAGTTAATGGTGCATGGGTATTCTCATGTGAAGTGAGAATTCTAATGTAGCCACCAGCACATTGGTCAACCCATGTTGGTGAAGGTATGTGATCCAGGTGGATGTTGGTGGCCACCCACCTATCCCATTTGGACCCCCACAATTATCTCTTTCAGTTTTTCAGTTTCCTAAATTGTAGCACAGTTTACTATTTTTAGCAGTTTTTCGGGTCCTGAACTTCCAGAGTTGTTTTGAGGCCCTAAATGACGTTTTTTTTGGAAATCTAGGGGAAACATGGGTCCATGGACCGATTTTTCCCTTCTTGAAGTGGTATTTCTTAGATAGATCTTTCTAACAAGCTATTGTACGCGTCAAACGGAGATCGTATGCCAACGTTACGACCCCGGAAATTAATGTACCAATTTACCCAAACGAGGCCCACAATTTGGCGTTTCATCTTCTGGGGTTAGGTTTTGGGATGTGAAGGGTTTTACATTGTTTCTCAACAATAAATAGGCCTTCGAGCCTATTGTTAACTAGTTCAGAGGCATGTAGCGCCACATCTCTTCTCAGAAGATAAGTCGATCGCTCCTTGCTGGTTTATTCCATTTCTGGTTGTAAGCATATTTCAGTAATTTTCCATTTAATGAAATGAAAGTATATTTCCCGTTGCATCTTTATGTTATGGTTTATCTCTATATTTATTGTGTTCACTGTTTAAATCTGGATTAGTGGTATTAGAGCGGTGCTTTTTTCTCTGTTTCTCTTTTGCATGTACCAACGAGTCGGGATATAAGCGAGTTATGGCTTGAACTGTCGAGACCTTTGGCAAGACCAGCCTAGCAAAATCTGATGGCCTCCATGGCGGATGAGAGAAAATGAGGGGGCAAGGAGATCCTAATAAAAATCTGCTCAAAGAAGCCCTCGAGTGGCAAAGGAACACGATGATGGATAGCTTGTGGCGCAGATCCCTTCAGCGGCTACCAGAGTGACGCATCGGCTTCCAACAGCTACTCTGGAAACGGCCACACCCTGTTAAGGTACAAGTTAATTTTGAAATCCCCATATTTGAGGGTCAGATAGACGCAGATGTCGTAGATAAATGGTTAAATCTGCTAGAGGGTTATTTTTCTGTTCATGAATTTTCGAGTCGGGAAAAGATTGTTTTCGCTATTCTCAAAGCAGCCCCCCACATCAAGGACTGGTGGGAAACCTACTGCGAGCAGAAGGATGAAAGTACCAGCTCACTATTTTCAGCTGCACCCGCTTGGGATTCATTTTGGAATGTCGTCAAGGAGCAGCACTACCCTATCAAAAGCTATGAGGACAAATACATCAGATGGACCACATTACGGCACTTGGGATTCATTTTGGAATGCCGTCAAGGAGCAGCACTACCCTATCAAAAGCTATGAGGACAAATACATCAGATGGACCACATTGCGGCAGGGGCGGGACCAAGATGTGCCAGAATTCACAAACATTTTTCATACCCTTCGCACACAGTTGGGTATCAAAGATTCTGAGCTACATTTGGTACTCAAATACCGCGGCTGCCTACACAGATACATCTAGGAAGAGATGGAGTTCCTGAACATCTCCTCGCTCGGCACAGCGTACCGATATGCTATCAAAATCGAGCAAAAGTTCAAACAGAAGAAGCGAGACTTTGGATCTACAAATCCGAAGACCAAAGGACAAAGCCAAGGCAGGGTGACCCAAGACAATCCGTCGAAGCCGCAAGAAAAGAACAACACCACGAAGCCGAAGAAGGACACAGGAAAGTGGTGTGAGTTCCACAAGTGTCCCACTCATAACACAAGTGAGTGTCGGACCAAGCAGTCGCTAGTGGCCGAGTTGAAGGCTTCCGAATCAGATGCATGTTTTGACCCTGAGCCAGAACCCGACAAGGGGAATGGCAAAGGGAAGCAGATCATTGATGCAGATCCCAGCGCCATTGTTGCCACTGCTAAGATCCAAAAGAATGAGCCTGAAGAGCTAGAGGAGGGGGAACGTCTTTTCCACTCACAAATGTGGGTGAAGGGTTCTCCACGGCAATTCATTGTCGACAGTGGCAGCCAAAAGAACCTCATTTCAGCAGAGGTCGTGAAGCGGTTGGGCCTATTGACTACACCACATTCGCAGCCATATAGTATCGGGTGGCTTCATGAAGGAAAAGATCTCAAAGTTCGCCAGCAGTGTCGCCTTCCCTACAACATCAAGCCCTTCACAGATGAGGTGTTGTGTGATGTTACACCTTTGGATGTTTGTGATGTACTATTAGTCCATCCATACTTGTGGAGGCGACATGCTGTGTATGAGTCAAGGCCTCGCCCTGTCATTATTTCTTTGGGTGATTCATTATACAGGATACCAGAGATAGCCCCACCTACCGTCACGTCTTTGATCACTCTTAAGAAAGGCAGCAAGCTCATCTCCCAGACCAGGAAATTCATCTGTCTGGTTCACTCCCAAAGTAAGGGGAAGATCATTGCTACATCCATGACCCCCGCAAAGGGGTCCTCCATACAGTAGCATCAACAACTTTATACGGTCATGATATAACATAGGAACAACTACTCCTCACCCACAGGGGTACCACACAAGTTTCAGGTGGGCAACAAAGTATGGTTGCATCGACAGAAAGAACGCCTTACCAGAACCCATCAGAAGCTCAGACCACTCCAACAAGGTCCTTACAACAGTACCAAGGCTATGGGGAACAATGCTTTGGAGCAAATCATTCCTCTATTCCTTCGCATGCACCAATTTTTCAATGTGGACCATCGTCGACCATGCTTCCCACCATTACTGGACACATCAGAGTTTGCAGGACAAGTTCAGCAAATGGAGGAACTCAACGCAATGGGGACCATTGCTTCCTAATGGGGGAGGAATGATCCAGGTGGATTTTGGTGGCCACCCACCTATCCCATTTGGACCCCCACAACTATCTCTTTCAGTTTTTCAGTTTCCTAAATTGTAGCACAGTTTACTATTTTTAGCAGTTTTTCGGGTCCTGAACTTTCGGAGCCGTTTTGAGGCCTAAACGATGTTTTTTTGGAAATCTGGGGGCAATATAGGTGCATGGACCGATGTTTCCCTTCCCAAAGTGGTAGTTCTTGGATAGATATTTCTAATAAGCTATTGTACGCATCAAATGGAGATCGTATGCCAAAGTTACGACCCCGGGAAATTGATGTACCAATTTACCCAAAAAGGGCCCACAGTTTGGCGTTTCATCTTTTGGGGTTAGGATGTGGGATGTAAAGGGTTGTATATTGTTTCTCAACAATAAATAGGCCTTCGAGCCTCATTGTAACACAGTTCAGAATAGTTTAGAGGCATGTAGCTGCCACATCTCTTCTCAGAGATAAGCTATCATCGCCCTCGTTGGTTTATTTCCATTTCTGGTTGTAAGCATATTTTAGTATTTTCCATTAATGAAATGAAGTATTATTTCCACTGCATCTTTGTGTATATGGTTATCTCTATATTTTATTGTGTTCCTGTTTAAATCTGGATCAGTAGTTCGAGTGGAGGAAGCATAATCTGTGTGTGATATTGATATTCAATGCATACAAATGAGTAATGAGGAGCCTTGGGTGTTTCAAAATTTTCTTGATCAAAAGTGAAACCAACCTCAGGACAGCGAGGGCCTAACATAACCATCAGCTAGGGCTGAAGTGCCTTGACAGTCTGGGGGGTTTCGACTTCGTTGATAGATAGATCATCATAAACAAGTGGCTTGGAAAAATCAACTGCGATAGAATCATCATCATGATCGAATACAACGGTAAATAGATCACGATATCTACGATCAATGAAATCAATGATTTCATTGGCATCCTCATGATATGATGAATCAAACAGAGGGGTAGATGAGAAGCAGAAAAATTCACCCCTTGTGTTTCTAGAAAAGGTAGATGAAAAATCAAGTGGATCTTCAATGAATGATTTGTCCTCTCCATTGTCGGATGATGGACTGACATCCGATGTGTTATGCGAATGATCAACAACGGGTGCATTTTTAGATAGAGATACACATGCAAAATCATGGATGGAAGAATCACCAAATATATCTAGAAAAAACAGAGGAGGCTCGGATAGAAGGGAGTCATCCTTCATCGAGGGTTGATGCTCAAGCTCCTAGTCATACTCTTCATGAATGATAATGCAAATTGGTTGTGCAAGATCAACTCTGTCAATGGTTTGATCCTCGTTCACAACATGAGTAGATTCTGGAACATAAGAACACAAGACCGTGCAATCTGAAGGATCATCAGAATACGAAGACTGAGGTTGATGTATGAAATACATGTGAAAAACGATGGGATTAGCAACCAAGTCTGGGTGGGAATGGAGCGAAGTGATGTTGGGAGGGTGTGATAGTTGAAAAGACGTGTGTTCATGTTCTCCTACATCACTCTACAGTGGTGGAGTTGTTTGAGGAGGTGATGACGGACAGTCACTTGTGATAGTGACCATGTCCTTCTATGATTGTGCAGCTCCATCACTGAAGTATGCTGAGTGGGGCTTGGGCTTGAACGTATTCTTAGGATTGACATATTTGGTAAGGAAATACTCAAATTTGTCCAAGAGATACTGGAGTTTTATCTGAATTTTCGGGGCTTGAAACTACAACACACGGAAGTGGTCCCAAAAATCCATAGGCAATTCTTGTATGGCCTTCCTTTGTTGTAACAATTATTTTCAATAGATTTTGGATCAAAATGGTGGAAAGTAGATTCAATGAGATCACAAAACTGCTTAAGTGAGTGCATGCTATTGGAGGTAGACTCCAACACCCTTATTGTGGGGATTTGTGAAGTGTGTATGCAAGTACCAGACTTACCTCTTCTACATAGAACTGGTCTGCATCCTTAAGGAATGTATCGAAGTATTCTAAGTACTCAGGCCAAGCTACTTCACCTTCACTATCATATGTAAATTTAAACAAGAGATCAGAAAACTCCCTCATGATTTCGAGAGGTTCAACATGCGAAAAACATCATGGAGGGATGATTGTGACAGTATCCATGATAGATGTGCAAAGGTTCAAAACAAGATGAGAGGACATAGCTTGTCATCTAGCCCTCCTCTAGCACCAGAAATGTTGATGGTGTTGGACCTGCCAAAATGTCAAGGGATCTCCTTGGTAAGAATTTCCAACTAGACCTCAAACCGTTTGGTGTAGGAGTCCCAGCAATGGGTTGTACGGTATCATCTTGACCGCGGTTGCACGTAGAGGTAAGTGAGATGTCCTTTTTGGTAAGTAAGGGTGTGACATGCACAACAAGCCAAGGAAGGTGCATGAATGGTTCTAACGCACGAAAGGTGGAATGAGTGCGCCCCTTGGAAAACTATGTAAACACGCAGCTTAGAAGGGAACACGCAATCAAAGATGCATCATAGATTGGAGGGAATGTGAACCTACAATCGAAATTGATAGTTAAACCAACAACACATTTCAGTAAGATTCATACATCCATATATAGAAATAGTCTATACATACATGCGTAAGAAAATAGATACATATATCATTAGAGTAAACAAGTTAACTGAAATACAATAACAACATATGCATTAAACGTGTTGGATCTATTATATTAAGAAGTGAAAGTTCCAATCATACAATACAACCATGACCAACCACTAGTCCCGATAACATAATGTTATAGTCATTGTCGCCTACTCCTCCAAAGAGATGTACTAGCTCTGCACTGTGGAGAAGCCAAGGCTCATTACAATACTCTCTAAGGTTTCTCTAAGATACTCCTATCAGAAGCTTGGCTGACCAAAAGCCACTACAATGAGTTATGAGGTACTATATATAGAAAAGTTTGGAGTGCCCTTGACATTCCCTTTTATGATTGTTCACCTACCCTCATGGCTCTTCAACTAGTCTATGACCACTACATTCATCTATCGACACTTGAACTTCCACTTTACAAGATGTTACATACAATATGCACATGTAGCCATGGGAGACAAAATAGGCTTGAGTAATCCATGCGAGGCATCACTATGACTCGGAAAACTGTGGGGAGACCAACTCTTCAACATCCTCATGATGATCGATGGTGGCAAACTAATGCAAAGCGTGGTAGTCTGTAATGGTTTCTGTGTACTCTATGGTGACATCTTTCTAGAAACAAACTCTTGCCTCTGTTTCATATGGGTACACTACTTTGGCTCCTCTGTCCGACTTATCCAATAACATGCACATCATTATCTTGAGTGAAGTTAGACCAACGACATACTGATGCATAGTGTCTACATTGATTTCCAAGTCTACGCTAGTGGCTATGCACATCAACTTGTCAAAGTACAAGACTAGCTCCAATCGGACTTGTCCCTTTGTCTTTGCCTTGGTGAGTGTCCCAATAGATGGGATCGCATGTGCATGCACAACAACATCCATGCTTATGAACACTCATGCATGGGAAGCCTGCAAACTAGTGACGAGTTGCAGGAGTTCTTCATAGTTCTAGATCTGACTCCAGATGCATGCCTTCAACTCAACTGCTCTAGGCTTCATCATCTTTGGCAAGTGTAATGGGGCTCACTTGTACCTCATTATTCATGTTTGCATGTGGTCGATAGCAGTATGCAAGTTGGACAAGATACATGCTCTTCTAGCACAGCGCTGCTACCAACCGTTGAGATGGACAACTACCTTATGGACAGTACCAAATCTGGAATACAATGCCCACATGACTGTCTCAAGGGAGGATACTTCATCTAGTATTGCCTTCTTCAACTCTGCTTGGGTGGATGTTGTAGCCATTTCTCCTCCTTGCTTGGCCGTCTGTAACTCCTTATCCATTCGCTCATTCTCTTTTATCAAGAAGTGAACACTCGACTTAGTGGCTTCAGCGTATGCTCTGGTAGCATGGGCCAATGCTGTTGGATGTTTGCGCACGTCAAATATGATCACTCATCCCTCAAACTATGAAAGATATGTGTGGACATACAAAGTAGACACTCTACAAGATTGTACAACTCTATGCTGCGACTCGTCGAATGATAATATTCCGGATTGTCTCTAAGGATCTCAGTATCTCCTTGGTTGCCTAGGCCCTGTGCCTCTGGATCCGATGAAGGTGGTGGATCAACCTCATGGTGGTAAGGCATGAGGTCAAGTCTTGCTCTAATTATGGTTGATCCATCTCTGTATCCATCTTCTCAAGTACTCGTACAATCTCTTGAGTGAATTCTTGCTCCTATGACTGCTCGCCCTGCCTGCTTTGTGCCAGCTGCTCACATGAGTCTACTAACTGTATGGGCATAGTTTCATCAATCTTCACATGTTGTGTCCCTTGCTGTATCTTTCCCTGTTGCACTTCTTTCTCCTGTCTGCACATCTCCTATTTCATTCCAGAGTTTCTCCTTCAACTCTTGCAACTACTTCATTGTTTCCTCCATCCTCTATTTTTCTCTCTACCTTTGTGTAGTCCTCTTGTCATGTTGTTTCCTCTTCACCTCTATTGCCAAAGATGCTTTCTCCATAAGTGGGTATGCTCTAAACTTGCAGATTTTTTCTGCCTCTGAGCTATCGACAATCTTCCTCTTGCCTTTGTTGCGCGCCGGTATGTTTATCTCTGCTACTGCTACTACTGTTGTTGTTCTCCTAGATTCTGCTTCGCTAACCATTTCACAACGATGTCGACCAGTTCATTGGGCTTGGAGAAGCTATGACAATATCTCCATGTGTTTCTGGGAAAATTAGTGTCTTCTCGAATGACTAACCCTCTAGTTTTGGTAGCTACCCTAGAAACAATAGTTTAAACCAATTCGATGATCTTTCCTATGTGTAATAGATAAGAGAAAGATAGTAGAAACCAACTTGGAACTTTTGCTTGATCTCTCACTCCTTCGACAGATCCAGTAACTCCTCCCTGTACTTAACACGCTTTGAGAGTACTTGCACAAGTACATCAACAAAGAATTGTCAAAGCATCGTGATCTATTACAACATAAACATTACAGAATCAAATATATAATAAACAAATGAAAGCATTCACAATTACACAATCAATTGGGAAAAATCCTAAAGAACTTTATTAATAATAAGGAGAATTATAACCCCGTTGTTTGATCCAGCACCATCCTCCCAACATCAATCCTTTTTCACCTCATGAACTCGCAAGAACACACCAACAAGAACACAATGCTCTCTCCTCAACACTCAAACTAATAGCAATTACTTGCAATTCACAACAATTCAACCTTCTGATCTCTTGGATGGGAGATCCTTTTATAGATGTTTGCAAGGGTGTGATTCATCCATGGGGTTTGATTAGTGTCATTACACTTGTTACAATTGGTTCCAAACGAGAGGGGAATTGGAGATGGTTTCCTAATTCCCTTGGTCATCCTTGGGCGAATTCAGAGATGCAAGTGGCACAGGAGAAGTTTCTAGAAGATTCCATGAGTAACCAACTAACAAACTGTCTTGAAAATTTGTCCATCCTTGCCCATCGCACCCTATAGAAGGCCTAAATAGTATGCATCCCACCCTAACAGTGTACCAATTAGTATGCATCGCACTTTGATAGTGGAGCAGTTAGTATGGTTCAGTTTAGGCAGTTTCTTGATGATTTTTGAGATGGAACTTCTGGGAATGATGTATTCAGATGACTAAGTTTCTTTAGGGTATGAAACAAATCTTTTAGTGGTTGATGAGCTCTAATAAATCGACATATAAGTTTGGGGTTGATGTGCCCAAATATGTCTATAAAAGTTGCCCCTTAAAGCATGAGGTCGTAAATATTCATGTCAGGTGAAATGCTTTATCATGAGGATCTGAAGTTTCGAACAGGAAGGTGACCTACGTAAATCACAATACAATACATCATCATAATATGGTTTTTTCGTGATTCTACAGATATAGAGTCGCAATCCATGATTAGGATGACCCTCTGTGTAGAGCCTTTGTAAATTTGATGTTTTTATATTCCTGATTATATCACAGCCCAAATGGACGAAACTAGGTCTGGGGTCTTCAAACTCGTTCAATCTTCGCTCGATGTACAAGTCAAACCATGTGAAAATATGTCCTGAAGTCGAACATGGAAAGACATCGCTTGATTACCGGGCAATGATGTGCACTGTTAATAGACACAAGAAGAATCACCGATAATGATAATGACCCCAAAGGTAATACAGTACAATTCAAGTTGTACGAATACATGATCCGATGTCAAACACCACGAAAAATCTTTTGGTCAAAGGCCATTGATGTCAACCTATCGCCAAAAGTGAGAAACTTGCCATTAATGTAAACAAGCTTCAAAGCACTAGAAGGGTGTTTCTAAGTCAACTTCTTGGATAATAAGCTGTTGTCGACAAGAAGTGACTCGTCATAGGAGGGCTTTGATGTATCCCACATCTACAACACAAAATGAAGCAAATTATTTCTAGAGGTGAAAATGAACTGACGACACAAGGTTCAAGAATGGCGATCATGAAAAAAATGAAGGTTGGAGGTATTATAGTGTATGAAACATTAACTGGATGAATTCTCAACTGGATGACTTCTCTTGAACACGTTGGCGATATTGAGATGAATTGGTAGCGTTAACCCCAAAAGATGGATGGTATGAATGACCAATGGTATGATGACTAATGAATAGAATAACCCAATCCAACTCAATCATGGAGATGAAGTGAAAGTGTCATGTTCAAGAGCAACTTGCTACCATAAACTCTTCAAAATTTATCCCTTTTTCCCCGGTCATTGCTGATCAATACCTCTTTATTTTTGTCAAGCTTGAGGAGGATAATGTATACTTGTTCTATAATTCACCCTTCGGGAAAACCTATCGATATTTGATGTTTTAACGAGTCTAGCGATAGTGAACCTTGGTCTCATCTAGATAAACAAGTTTGTTTCTATTATTTGAACGAGTTTAATGACAAGGATAACTCGGTCCTTTTCATGTTTAGAGAGTTTGAAAAGGGACGAAAATAAAACTCCATAAGTTCTTTTTCATAAAATAATCCCTCAGGTCGGAAAAACGATAAAATAATATAGGAGGGATGACGTTTCCAGTACTTTAACGAGCTGGAAAAGACAAGCGCTCGACAATCTTTTCATGTTTAACGAGTCTAAAAAGGGTTTAAAGAGGACTCTATAGTTTTCTTTTCATTTTTGAATCAAAGCTCGAAAAGAAGGCAAAATGTTTGCTTGGTGGTCAAATATGCTCAATTCATTGTTTAGCACATTAGATTCTGTCGAAAGTTGTTCAACCTACTCAAAACTCCATCAGATTGATTAAAAATACATATTTATGGATGAAAAATGAACTAAAACTAACATTTACTTTAAGTACATGGAAAAGTAAACATAAAAAGTAGTTTTAACATTTCATTTCAAACTTTGGATTTTGGAGCTCTGAAGTGGTTTTCCCCACAAATTTCACTAGTTGATTTCGAGAGATTCTGTGGATAATTTCCCTTGCTGTTAGGCTAGGTAGGAGCTATCCTTAAGCTCTTCATTTTCATTCCATCTTTTTTCAATTTTGGGCAATTTTTTTCACTTTTCTGGGCCTCAGGGGTTTGAATATTTCACTCCCCAATCATCACACTTTTCTTATATCAAAAAGTGCGATGCATACTAGGCTACCAACATGTCAACCAGTATGCATCTCACCTTGTTCAAAGGCTAGGTGCGATGGGCGCAGAAAGGTAAATTTGTACAGTGTTTTTCATCAAATTTTCACCCATTTTTTCTCAAAAGTGGATCTTAACTCACCTAATGTTTGTATTTCAGATATTTGTTGGATCAAGATGGTTGTCACATGGTGAGAATGAGAACATGAAGAGGAGGATATGATTGCTTTACATGACCAAGGCATAGTGGATGCAATAAGGAACTGTGGTTTACTGAAGTTTTTCCGCATATCCAGCATGAGACAACAGATTAATTTGTTGCAGTATCTTCTTCATTCTTGGGATCCTATTGACTAGGTATTCTAGATCAAGGGTAAATCCAATCCTTTCACGGTCAAGGATATTTATTTTCTAACGGGTTTGTCTAGGTGTGGCGCCTGTCTTTCACTATCAAGATTTGCTCACGGGGGCGAATCGGTGAAATATTACATTCATCAATTCTACAGAGATGGATCCCAACCCAGTAAAGATCGCAAAATTAATATCTGGGATGTTACTAATCGACCTTTGAGGACCATTCTATTTACCTTTGCTAGATTGTCTGGCAGTGCAGCCTTACATTTAGAGAACAGATCCTATATGCAATATGACTTGGAATTCCTGGAACTGAAGGTGTTCAATTGGTGTCAGGTGGTACTTCCTATCATAAAAGACCAACTGTCCAAAGTAAAGGCTAGAAGAACGAAGAATTTTGGTTATGGATCCATATTGACTGCTTTTTCTTTGGAAAGAATCCCACTGATGCAACCTCAAAACATTTCACTCGGATTGCCTACACCAAGAGAACCATGGATGCAGAGATGGGTGGACCTTATGGCTAGGCATGTTGGCCAGTCACAGGTCTCCTTCGCATCTGCCTTATTTGAGTGGTTCGACCACTAGGAGATGGTGTTTGTGGAGTATCCATATGAAGGGATGGATTTCCGAGGCGATCCGGATTTGGCTTTACCAGCCGGTGAGCAGTGGAGAGCTATAGGTAAAATTATTTGACCACATCTATTCTAGATTTCAAGCCTCTGTGAAAGTTTTTTGTAGCTTCATGTTCCGGATTATCCACAGTTTTGAAACTGTGGATAATCCGGAACATGAAGCTACACATCTATTCTTTTATTTTTCTATTGTTTTTGTATTTTTTTTATTGTTACCAAGACTAAATAAACTCATATGTGTGTGTAGATATCTGACCAATTCGACCAGTGGCACGCCCACGGGAGGAAGATGCTCTAGCAAGTGAAGCTATTGGGAGAGCAGTCCTTAGGGACCTAGACATAACGGAGACCCTTGCACAGTTGTAGGATCAGATAGAGGGATTGACTCTTGGCATTCCAGATGTCCGAACTGACAAGCTACCTATGAGGCTATAGCGTCATACCACTGGTGTACCGAATCGTTGGACTAAGCTCCCGCGCATGATAGCACAAGCGGTGACATGTTATCATCAGCATCACTAGTCTAGGATGTTTTCCTGCATTCATTTTGGGTTTTTGGGTCAAATGACCGATTTTGTCTTGGACACAAAACATTTTGTGAAAACTTATAAACAACTATCTATTTCGACTTTCAGAGTTTTATTTTGGCTAAGTCATGAAATCCTATGCAAACGTTGATGTAAAATGCTTCCTTTACATATGCTGCGAATGTCTATTTAACACATAATTTGCTAATGAATTAGTCAATGTGTTTAAGTTTTTTGAAATGTGTTGATATTTAATGAAATAAAAATGTCTTTCCAAAATCCTAACTCTTAGGAACATGCAATGAATAGCTGGATTTCAAATGGAATATAGGCCACTAAGTTGTAAAATGACAAGTTGTGAATCTAGCCTGACAATGATTCGGCTTATGCCATGTGAAATGGCATTAGAGAGGAGTTCAATCAACACGCTATACTCACCGATGTTGTTCTTCGATCGACCAATACATACCCCCCTGAAACTCACTAACTCGCCGATTGGAGCAAAGATGGCCCAAGCTGTAGAAGATAGGTTCTGCATACTATGACTAGATCCATCAGTATACCCAACAAATGGTTCCAAAAAGTTTGACATCTGCAACAAATGTGAAGAAGATTACCTAACCAAGATAAAAAATCTAAAGGAAAAAACTCAAAAATGCAATGAAATCATATGTACAATGAGTTTTACTACACTCAATCAAGCATAGTAATGTTTGAGATACAACCCGTTTTGGGGTTAAAATAGTGGAATTCCATCATAATCGACTAGCTTGTAGGCCCCTTTTGTCAACACATGTTTAACAATGTAAGGGCCCATCCATAATGGTTCAAATTTCCTTGCTCCTAATTTTTCGGTATCCTGATTGTAAAGTAAGATCAAGTCACCTTTTGAGAAGACACGAGGCTTAACATTTTTGTCATATTGTGCCTTGATATGTTTCTTATGTGCTTCGTTAGCCAATGCGCATCATGACGGGTGTCATCTAGATGGATTAATTCCAAGAAACAAGCTTCTTCTTCAGAAGTTTGGGGTAGCAGGTCGATTGTGAGCTTGAGGGATGAGATTTCACAATGAATTGGTAAGCCTGCTTCTAGACCATACACCAATTGAAAGGGCAGAAATCCGATTGCATTTCTCATAGAGGTCCAGTATACCCATAGAGCTGAGTATAGGATTATATGCCAATTCCATTTATGGACTCCAATCATTCTTTGTAGCATGCACTTATGGACTTTGTTGATTGCCTCAACTTGTTTGTTAGCTTGCAAATAATATTGAGTAGAACTATCATGGGACATTCCTAATTTAGTAGTCAACTTGATCATCATATAATTGCAAAAATGTGACCCATGAGCTGTGACTATAGCCTGTGGCACACCGAATCTAGAAACTACATGATTGAAAAAAAAAAGAGCAGTAGTTTCGTCATTGTTGTTCAATGTAGGCATCACCTCGGCCCATTTGGTAAAGTATTTGACAACGACTATAATATACCCATGCCCCCTGGCCTAGGTTGGGTTACATGTCATAAAATCCATGCCTCATTTCACGAATGGGCCAACAACAACTACTGGATGCAGTGGTGAAATTGGTAATCTGGTTTTACGACCGAAAATCTAACAAGCATGGCACTTTCTGACTACAAGTATGCAATCTTTGAAAATGGTTGGCCAGAAGTAGCTAGCTCGTAAGATTTTTGTGCAGTTGTGTAACCAGACAGATGCCCCCCACAAGCACCTGAATGACATTCATTCAAAGCTTTGTAGGCCTCCTCATGCGTAAGGCACCTTCATAAAATCATATCCACACCACGACGATAAAGTGTATCACCAACTGTGATGACTCCATTGAAGCTACATTCGAAAAACAGTTTGCAATAAGTGTTCACAAAGGCTTTTGCTGATGTCCATGCCCACTTCAAGCCTGAGAACTTCTGACGGGCACAGATTTCAACCAAGATGTAAGTGGAGAAGTAGATTTCTTCTTGCCAACCTTTGGGCAGCTGTCTAGCTCCTGTTACTTATTCCTTTAGCCTGTGAGTCAACATGTCGAACATGTTGCATGCTTTTCCTTGACTGGCCAATTGGGGCCAATGCGATCACCCAAATCTGCGGGAAGGTCTTCGTGCTCTCTTGGTTGTACAAGAAGCATGCAAAGATGAACAAGTACTAATATGCCTTCCACAATATCTTCGTCTTGTAAACCTGGTTGGGTGTCATCCTAAATTTGGTTGGCTTCTTCACCTAATTCTTCAAGATATCCCTAGAGTTAGTATTGTTGCTGGGTATGCTGAAGGGCGTCTCCATGGTGATCACTAGCTTCGACAAGTGGTACATCTATTGATAGTCCTCTTCCATGAAGCTAGAAATATCCATCCTGCTGACACTACTCAATACCATTGTCTCGGGATCAATGTGCAAGACGATCTAATTTATCATGTTTGCGCATGGGAACGTAGGATATCTACATGCAATCTGGTACAAGCTAGACTTGTGAATGTTCACATAGACTTTTTGGTATTCAAGATCTTCCCCAAATGTGCTTGAGAATGCATCATTGACCTCCTACCGTTTCATCTTGATGTCCCTTTCTACAATCAACTTGGTGTCTTCGTAAATCGAAAAACTCGTGGACACTCGTTCAACTGCTCTTCAGTTGCTCTTATGTTGGTGTCCTTTGACCTTTCTCTCTTGGATGCCATTGATCCTAAACTAATGAGAGATGGAAGAACACCTACTATATCTAGAGAAATGGCGACATGCATGGAAAGAAATCAATCAGTTAAAGATAAAGCAAACTTTGAGGACTGACATGCAACATAAATGGGAAACTGCTAACAAGGATTGCACAATATTCACTGGTAGGCCAAGAGAATGACTACCAAAACTATGCAAAAGGTATTCCTAACTATCGAGAGGTTGGTTGACTACTGAAATTGCACGATGCGCAATCTAGACTGGCCTGTTGGGTGTTGAGATTGCGCAGTGCGTAATTTTAGCTGGCAAGTCATGGAGGCCCAGGGACTGCATTGCACAATTTTCTGGGCCAGAAGACACTTCCTCTCAGAATTGTGAAAAGAAAGACTAAAGGACAGTTTCTAGGTAGGTTTGTGCATTTTCGGGGAGGAAGGAAGAGCCTTCCCTCTTAGAATTGTGCAATGTCGTCCGGGAAAGGCAGAGTCCAAGCTAAGCTTGCCCAAACCCACTGACGGGCGACTGAAAACATATGAACATGTGAATTCATGATGAGAATAAGTGTAAGAATGAGTGAATGATCATGCATGAAAACAATGAATGCAAGATTCAGAAAATGGAAAAACATGCATGTGTTCGAAACAAGTCGTTGAATTAGCAACCGTTCGTGTAAAACAGTGTCATGCATGCGACAATTGTGAGATGCAAATGAGAAATAAAACAGTGCATTTACAGGCTAACATGCATGCAAATGACAACAAGAGTTCATTGAATTCAAGCAGATTGCACTCACACAAGCCAAAACACAAAAAGCGACAGAAATGCTGCAAAAGACAAGTAAAGTGGACTTCCCCATAAATAGTTGATTTGAATGCGTCAAAGACTCCTAGATGTGTTGTGGGATGTCAAAGCTCCAAGATCAATGTGAAAAATGATCTCTGAAGCATCGAATGAATAATTTTGAAGCTTATGACGTGCATACCACAAATCTAGGAAAAAGCGACACTTGGAGGAAAGCTTTTAAAAGGATCTTTGCATGTAACCTCTAGCTGCTAAAAATAGATCCCTAAAATCTAGGGATCCTTTTTGCATGTTGATTTTTGTTATTTCAGGAAAACTCAGCCCATGCATGCGAGTCAAGTTTTCTGGGTCCTGTGTGGAACTTTTCAACCTGAAGGCGCATGCAACAGCATGCTTGACTAAGAGAATATTGCACAATTTCTGGGAGGAGCTGGGTTGGTTGTCCTGGAGGGATTGGAAAATTTCTAGCAGGAGCAAGTGACTGTTGCCCAAACTTGTGCAATTTATGGGTTGAGTTGTAGTGTTGGTCCGGTTTGCACAATTTTCCTGAGGAAGGTTGTTTCACTGCATTGCGAAATTTCTGGGCCCAACAGCTGCCGAGAAGATTTGCACAATTTCTAGAGGGAAGGTTGATTCCCCTCCAAAATTGTGCAATTTTCTAAGGGAGCTGCTCAACTAATAGCTGGCCCAAGTCTGGAATGGAAGCTTGTGAGGGGAGTGAAGCAAATTATCATGCACAGGCTGGAAAGCTGCTAAAAAACCAATGAAGCCTATGTACTTGACAGTGAAAGACATGTTGCGAAGATGGTTGGTAGGAAGGCTCCAAAATGAAGCTAAGGAAAAATTTTGGAGGGTGTTTGTCGCCACTACAACACTTGGTGACACACTGATAGAACTCCAAATCTCTGAATGGACCTTGTTCATGAAAACCAAGTCTAACACCTCTGGAAGTATTGTTCAGTTCTCTGTTCGTCTTGGTTTCCACACTTGCTTGATTGTAAGATGTAGCATCTGCCAAGCTCTTGGTTGGTCTACACACATTCCAAGCCAAGCCAACATAGTTGTTTCGATTGGGATGAGGGGTATATTGGTGCATAAGACATATGGTCATCAGAGTTTTATTTTCATCTCTGGTGTTGCTCCGCTACTAGCATGCATGGATAGTACCCGACGGAGTCACACAAGAACACAAGCATCGCTCCACTACCAGCAAGCCTGGCTAGTACCCTGGAAGAGTTACTTGCATCACCTCTCTACACAGGAAGCCTTGCTCTTCTTTTTCCTTTTTCATTTTTCATTTTTTCAAAAATTTTCACATATTCATTTTTTCATTTTTCATTTTTCGTAACTATGCATAACACTTATTCATTTTAGAGGAAGAAGAGATATCCTGACTTATTCAGAGTAGAAGAGGTTGTTCCTTTAGAGAAGTAGTTTATATATACCTCTGACGTTCTTGTTAAGGTTTTCCCCCTCACCTTACTCTACTTGACTGAGCTGACAAGGATTAACCCAAAAACAACTAACTAGAGTAGGTGACACTAGTTAGCATGCAAGCATTGTGTTTTCACCAAGGTTCACTTTGAACAGTACGTATTTTCCATTGTTGTATCCTTGACTGAAGACAACAAGTTCTTCATGTAGAGGTAGGATGACATATAACCAAGTATTGATAATTTCACAAGTCCTCTTGTACTTTACCCAGCTTGTTTCAAGAGTCATGCAAAGTTCCACGTGAAACTAACCTACGAACGTAAACAAGAAAACAAACAACAAAGAAAAGAAAAATCAAAAGTAAATGTGTAAGCAAAGCGACTAAGAAACCAAGAAAGAAAACAAACAAGCATGCAAATTAAGAAGAAAACATGCATGCAAGCAAAAAAACCAAAAGGAAACACTACTCCTACTCCTAAGCTAATGGTGCATGGGTATTCTCATGTGAAGTAAGAATTCTAATGTAGCCACCAGCGCATTAGTCAACCCATGTTGGTGAAGGTATGTGATCCAGGTGGATGTTGGTGGTCGCCCACCTATCCCATTTGGACCCCAAAAACTATGTCTTTTAGTTTTTCAGTTTCCTAAATTGTAGCACAGTTTACTATTTTTAGCAGTTTTTCGGGTCATGAACTTCCGGAGTTGTTTTGAGGCCCTAAACTATGTTTTTTTGGAAATCTGGGGGAAACATGGGTCCATGGACCGATGTTTCGCTTCCCAAAGTGGTAATTCTCGGATAGATATTTCTAACGACCTATTGTACGCATCAAACGGAGATCGTATGCCAAAGTTATGACCCCGGGAAATTGATGTACCAATTTACCCAAATGGGGCCCACAGTTTGGTGTTTCATCTTCTGGGGTTAGGTTTTGGGATGTGAAGGGTTTTACATTGTTTCTCAACAATAAATAGGCCTTCAAGCCTCATTATAACACAGTTCATAATAGTTCAGAGGTATGTAGCCACCACATCTCTTCTCAGGGATAAGCTACCATCGCCCCAGCTAGTTTATGTCCATTACTGTTTGTAAGCATATTTCAATATTTTATATTAATGAAATGAAGTATTTTTTCCGCTGCATATCTGTGTTATGGTTATCTCTGTAATTTGTTACATT
Organism: Pinus taeda; assembly: GCA_000404065.3. Taxonomy (NCBI): domain Eukaryota; kingdom Viridiplantae; phylum Streptophyta; class Pinopsida; order Pinales; family Pinaceae; genus Pinus; species Pinus taeda. Next base: position 31,197 of record APFE030274370.1, on the reverse strand, counting down.
CCTATTTAAGTCTGGATCAGTGCTATCAGAGGAGTCTGCTTTTTCTCTGTTTTTCTTTGCATGTCCCCAACGAGGTCAGGATATAAGGAGTTAGGGCTTGAACTGGTTGAACCTTTGCAAGGCCAGCCTCGCAAATCTCGATGGCCTCCCATGGCGGATGAGAAGAAAGATGAGGGAGCAGGAGATCCTATCAAAATCTTGCTCAAAGAAGCCCTTGAGTGACAACAGAACGCGATGATGGACAACTTTGCCCAGATCCTTCAACGGCTACCCAGAAGCAACACATCAGCTTCCAACAGCTACTCTGGAAAATCCACACCATTTAAGGTACAACTGAATTTTGAAATCCCCATCTTCAAGGGTCAAATAGACGCAGATGTGGTAGATAAATGGTTAAATCTGCTACAGGGTTATTTTTCTATTCATGAATTTTCAAGTCGGGAAAAGATTGTTTTCGCTCTTCTCAAAGCAACCCCCCACGTCAACGATTGGTGGGAAACCTACTGTGAGTAGAAGGATGAAAGTACTGGCTCACTATTTTCAGCTGCACCCACTTGGAATGACTTTCGGGATGCCATCAACGAGCAGTACTACCCTGTCAAAAGCTACGAGAACAAATACATCAGATGGACCACAGTGCAACAGGGGTAGGACGAAGATGTGCCCGAATTCACAAACATTTTTCATACCCTTTGCACACAGTTTGGTATCAAATATTCTAAGCTGCATCTGGTACTCAAATATTGTGGCTGCCTACATAGATACATCCAGAAAGAGATGGAGTTCCTGAACATCTCCTCGCTCGGCACGGCGTATCGATAGGCTATCAAAACTGAGCAAAAGTTCAAACAGAACAAGCGAGACTTTGGATCTGCAAATCTAAAGCCCAAAGGACAAAGCCAAGGAGGGGTGACCTAAGACAACCCGTCGATGTCGCAAGAAAAGAACAAGACCATGAAGTCAAACAAGGACATAGGAAAGTGGTGTGAGTTCCACAAGAGTCCCACTCATAACACAAGTGAGTGTTAGACCAAGCAGTCATTGGTAGCTAAGTTGAAGGCTTCCGAATCAGATGCATGCTCTGACCTTGACCAAGAACCCGACAATGGGGATGGAAAATGGAAGTAGATCATTGATGCAGATCCCAGCGCCACTGTTGTCACCGCCAAGATCCAGAAAAATGAGCCTGAAGATCCAGAGGAAGGGGAGCGCCTTTTCCACTCATAGATGTGGGTGAAGGATTCGCCGCTATAATTCATTGTCGACAGTGGCAGCCAAAAGAACCTTGTTTCAGGAGAGGTCGTGAAGCAGTTGGGCCTACCGACTACACCACACCTGCAGCCATACAGTATCGGGTGGCTTCATGAAGGACGAGATCTCATAGTTCGTCAACAGTGTCACCTTCCCTACAGCATCAAGACCTTCACAGATGAGGTATTGTGTGATGTTACACCTCTGGATGTTTGCGATGTACTATTAGGCCAGCCATACTTGTGGAGGCGACATGTTGTGTATGAGTCAAGGCCTCCCGCTGTCATTATTTCTTTGGATAATTCATTATACAGGAAACCGGAGGTAGCCCCACCTACCACCACCTCTTTGATCATTGCTAAGAAAGGTAGCAAGCTCATCTCCCATACCAGGAAATTCATCTGTCTGGTTCACCCCCAAAGTGAGGGGAATATCGTTGCTACATCCATGACCCCCGCAAAGGGTTCCTCCACGCAGTAGCAATAGCAAAGGGATATGGTCATGACAGAACACAAGAACAACTTGTCCTCACCCACAGGGGTACCATGCAAGTTTCAGGTGGGCGACAAAGTTTGGTTACATCTGCAGAGGCAACGCCTTACCAAACCCATCAGAAACTTAGACCACTTTGACATGGTCCTTACACTAGTAACAAGGCTACGAGCAATAATGCTTTGAAGCACAGCATTCCTCCATTCCTTTGCTTGAACTGAGTGTTCAATGTGAACCATCGTGGACGATGCTTCCCACCATTTCTGGACACATCAGAGATTGCAGAACAACTCACTAGAGACCCCGCTCAGCAGAAGCTTCCTCATCAGAGGGAGGAACTCAATGTAATGGGGACCATTGCTTCCTAAGGGGGGAGGAATGATCCAAGTCGATGTTGCTGGTCACCCACCTATCCCATTTGGACCCCCACAACTGTCTCTTTCAGTTTTTCAGTTTCCTATATTGTAGCACAATTTACTATTTTTAGCAATTTTTCGGGTCTTGAACTTCTGGAGCAATTTTGAGGCCCTAGACGATGTTTTTTGGGAAATCTGGCGGCAACATCTATCCATGGACCGATGTTTCCCTTATCAAAGTGGTATCTCTTAGATATATCTTTCTAACGAGCTATTGTACACGTCAAACGAAGATCGTATGCCAAAGTTACGACCCCGGGAAATTGATGTACCAATTTACCCAAACAAGGCCCACAGTTTGGTGTTTCATCTTCTGGGGTTAGGTTTTGGGATGTGAAGGGTTTTACATTGTTTCTCAACAATAAATAGGCCTTCAAGCCTCATTGTAACACAGTTCAGAATAGTTCAGAGGCATGTAGCCACCACATCTCTTCTCAGGGATAAGCTACCATCACCCTAGCTAGTTTATTTACATTACTGTTTGTAAGCATATTTCAGTATTTTATATTAATGAAATGAAGATTGTTTCCGCTGCATATATGTGTTATGGTTATCTTTGTAATTTGTTGCGTTCCTGTTTAAGCCCGGATCATGCTAACATATTACAGCCTTCCAGGGCATGTTTGCCCTTTTATCTCGCTTTACATTATATTGGCCAGCTTTTTAGACATTCTCATAGGTTTCCTACATAATTAAACAAGAAAATCCTACAAAAATATGACGAATCATGCCTTTGTACCATGACATGCCTTCTAAATGTTTCCAGATATTTTTTTGCATTTTACATAAAAAAAACACACGGGGAGCATTGGTTTATCTAATTCCCAACAATTAAATGTAGGTTTTAACCCTGTACCGAAATTACATGCATACAAATTCTAAAAATAGAAAATAAACAATGGCGAGATCATATAACATAAAAAAATATACACAAATATTTCCCCTAGATCCCAAAACTGGGACTATCAGATTAATTTTCCATTATATTCCTTTCAATGTTACAATACATATATATACATTCCAAAGCATCCATAAACCCTAATCCATTAACCCTGGATTAGAATATAGTCGTAGTTCCCTTGGCCGGATCTACAAAATACCATGGACTAAAAACCAGCATGCCCAAAACCATCTGCGAAATCCATGTACAAAACTATAGGTAGGTCCACCCACCTAATATAGGGTCCAAAAAAATTTCTCGGGCCACTACCCCAGACCCCATGTAGGGGGGCTAACGCCGCCCTATAAATCCCACACATGGGATGCGTGCGGTAGTCATGGAAATAATATAACACATCCCAACATTCTCCATCTTGTTGTTTTGTTTCCACAGGGCAACAAAGGAGAGCTTAGTCATTGATACGGCCCTGCAATGGCCATCATTTTGCTACACAAAGAGAACTTCCTAGTGCTCACAGACCTTGTCAATGCATCTGCAGTATTCTTAAAAGTGTCCACCTTTACCAGCAACACTTTTTTTCCTCTACCATATCCATCAAAAAGTGATATAGAACATCAATGTGCTTTGTCTTTGAATGATAAGAAGGGTTATTTGCCGACAAAATTGCATGTTGGTTGTCACAGTCTATCCTTATAGCTCATTGTACTAAACCCATATTTGAACACAATCTCTACAAGCAAATTGCTTCCTTGCTTGCATGAGTAATTTCCATGTATTCTTCCTCTATGTTGAAAGTGGCACTACAGACTCTCTCTTACTCATCCAATTGACTGCACATCCAAATAGGTTAAACACATACCCACTTGTAGATCTTCTTTGATCCAAATCTCCAGCCCAATCTACATCAACAAAGCCATGGATTTCAAAAACTCTATCCAATCCTGGTATCCCTTGGTAGCACAAACCATAATCACTAGTTGCACACAAATACCTAAAAAGTTGTGTCACTGTTGTCCAATTCTCCTTCCATGGTTTTGACATAAACCTGATCAATACTCTCACTAAATGTGCAATGTATGGTATATTACAAACCATTGCATACATTAGGCTACTGACTACACTTTCATATGGAACATGGGGCATGTCCTCTTCCTCTTCTTGTGTCTTGGGGCAGTATTCTGCAGATAACTTTAGACCTACAGGAATATAAATGTTCACCAATTTCCTATCCTTCATATTAAAACTCTACAATATTTTCTTGACATACTTCTTCCAATTTAACCAAATTTTCCTCTTTGGCTGATCTCATTTAATTTCCATTCCAAAAATATTGTTTGCAGCACCAAGATCTTTCATGTCGAATTTGGAGGACAATTGGGTCTTCACATCCTAGATAATTTCATTTTCATTTCCAACCAACAAAATATCATCCACAGATAAGATTAGATAAATAACATGGTGACCAATTAATTTAAAATACAAACAATGATATGCTTTTCTTCAGGTGAAGCCAAGTCCCTGTATAATCAAATTTCTGATACCACATCCTTGATGATTGTTTTAACCCATACAATGACTTTTCTAACTTGGATACCAATTATTTCTTACCCTTCACCACAAAGCCTTCAGGGTTCTTCATGTATATCTCTTCTTCCAGATCCTTGTGAAGAATTGTTGCTTTCAAATCCATTTGTTCTACCTCAAATTCAAAAGCATAAGCAAATAATAAAAATAATCTAATAGAAGCTACGAAAAAGGAGAAAAGATATGACCAAAATCAATTCCCAACAATAGGGAAGAACCTTTTTCTACTAATAGAGCTTTGTAATTATCCTCCTTTCCTTATGCATTCATCTTATTCTTAAACATCCATTTCCTTCCAATGGGTTTCCTTCCTACCGACAACTCCACCAGATCCAGAGCCTCATTTTTGTGCAAAGATGTCATTTCATGAACAATGCCCTCTTTCGAAATTTTGCTATCCTCTAAATCTATTGCGTGCCTCACAGTTCTCGTATCATCATCAGTAATAGATAAAGCAAAATTTTGACAGAAATAAAATGGACTATACCTTTTTGGCTGCCTTCTTTTTCAAACTGATATTCTCACAGCTGGAGTTTGTGGCTATTCATCTTTTGATGCCTCTTCTAATGTAGAGTTTGATTCTTCCACATTTTGTTCAAACTCTATCTTCTCAGGTTCCTTTGGTATAACTTCATGTCTAATAACATCTTTCACCTCTCTAAACACATCTCTGTTGTACACAACCTTCCTTGTTACTAGGTTCCAAAGCTTATATCTTTTAAAACCATCCTTATACCCAATAGATATGCATTTTTCATATTTACTGTCCAACTTTGTTCTTTTCTCCTTTGCAACATGTACATATGCATTACATCCAAATAACCTCAAATGCGAAAGACAAGGTTCCTTGATAGTCCATACCTCTTGTGGAGTCTTACCCTCCAACGTTGATGAAGGTGAATTGTTTACTAGGAAACATCCAGTCTTCACAGCCTCTGCCTGGTATTCCTGTCCTAACCTAGCACCACTAAGCATGCTTCTTGCCCTTTCCATCAACGTCTTGTTCATTCTTTCTGAAACTCCATTTTTCTTAGGTGTGTGTGGAGTAGTCATTTTTCATGCTATACTACACGTCTTATAGAACTCTTCAAATTCATTCTTACAAAACTCTCCACCGTTATTTGTCCTCAACACCTTTATTTTCTTCTCTATCTGGTTTTCCACTAGAGACTTAAATTCTTTAAACCTATAAAATATTTAGATTTATTCCTAAGGAAATATATCCATGTATGCCTTCAGAAGTAATTTATAAATGATACATAATAGATAGACTTACTGAGTGATGGAACTGACATAGGTCCAAGCACATCACTATGCAAAAGCTCTAATATTTATTTCGCCCTCTTAGCACCAGAGGGGAAACTGATCTGATTTTGCTTCCCATATACACAATTTTCACAAAAATCAAAATCTGTAGAGAAATTAGACATACCTTCTATTGTACCTTTACCATGAAGTATTCGAAGGCCCTTTTCTCAAATATGTCCAAGCCTTTGATGCCATAGTATGGTCTTTTCTCTAGACACCACTAGATTTTTTGCTCTGCTTTCAGGAACCACAGTACTATTGCACCCATCAATAACAATGCTACCTTGTAAGGTGTATAGAGTTCCAAGATCAACTCCCCACATCAATACCAATTCTCCCCGAAAAATCTTGCAGGTATATTTCTCGAACGCTTTTTTTACACCTGCATCATCCAAGTTGCTTACATAAATTAGATTTTTGCGAACGCAAGAATATGTAGAACACTTGGAAGTGCTCTAATCCTTCCACCTTGCAACTTAAACTTGAAGTTTCCACGACCAACGATTCTAGCCTTCATGTCATCCCCTAAGGAAACATCACCACCATCATATTTCTCATACTCGTAGAACCACTCTCTATGGGGAGTGAAGTGAAAGGATGCACCTAATTCAGTCAACCATGACTCATGATCTACATGCATAGTTGAAGAAGAATCGAAGTACACATCGCCACCTTCATCTGAGGCAGTGTTCGCCTCTCTAAAAGGAGTATCATCAGATCCCTTTCCTTTCTCAAGCACTTTAGATTTACAGTCATTTTTGAAGTGGCCTTCCTTTCCGCATTTCCAGCACAGCTTTACAGGTTTTCGTGGAGATTTAGATCTCCCTATAGATTTAGACCTCCCACTCGAGGACTTATTTTTGTTTCTTCTCTACTACCTTCCTTGTACAGATATGGCATCACCATTGTAGCCCTCCATATTTTTTCATCTCATCTCTTCCGATAAGAAGGATGAGACTATTTCACCAAACTACAAGGCAATTCCATTGCTACCTATTGCAACAATCAGGCTATCCCACATATTTGGTAGAGAACATAACAAACAGATGCTCTTAACTTCATCTCAAATTTTAATTTCGACAGATAATAACTGACTTACCACAATATTAAAGGCATTCAGATTCTCTGTCACCGAGTCTCCATCTTTCATCCTCGAGGTATACAACATTTTATGTAGGAACAATTTATTCACCAGAGACTTAGATTGGTACAAAGTCCCTAACATGTCCCATGAATCCTTCAGTGAAGCTTCCCCTGATACATTCCGCAATACTAAATCTGAGACACATAATCATATTGTGCTCTTTGCCTTCCGATCCAACTTCACTTAATCTTTAGTTGACATTGTTCTCGGTTTAGTACCTGGATATACCGCTATCCAATGATCTTTATCCACCAGGAGTTCATACATCTTGAGTTTCGACAACTCAAAACTCTAACCATTAAATTTCTCGATCTCTATCTTTCCACTTCTCCCCATCTGATTTCTCCATAATAATCAATCCCGCATATCTTCAAGTGAACATTGTCTACCATAGGAGTGAGAAAAAACCCCTCAGCAACAAAGGATTCCCCTCGAAGACAAAAAAACTCTGGTACAAAATGTAGGTTTTAACCTTGTATGTAAATGAACTACATACGAATACTAAAAACATAAAATAAACAATGGAGAGAGCAAAAAACATAAAATAGATACACACAATTATTTTCCCCTCGATCCCAAAACTAGGACTACCAAATTGATTTTTGATTATATTCTTTTCAATGTTACAATACATATATATACATGTTGAAGCATCCATAAACCCTAAACCATTATCCCTAGATTAAAACATAACCATAGTCCACTTGATCTACAAAATACCATGGACTAAAAACCATCGTGCCCAAAACCATGTCCAAAATCCATGCACAAAACCATAGATAGGTCCACCGACAGAATATAGGGTCCAAAACAATTTTCGTGTGGCACTGCCCCAAACCCTTCGCAAGGGGGCTAATTCCCCCCCTCCTTCCCCGGCCCCCTGTAACCCGCCATGCATTGGGTAGTCGTGGAAATAATATAACACAATCCAACAAGATGATCGCTAACTCAATTTGTCTCTACCCTAAAAAAACCAGGAGAAAAAGCGAAAGTATATCCGTGTCAAAATCACTCAAATGCACAAGGAATGTGGAAAACTAAGTCTAGGTAGGGCAACGAAGGTTATCCTGAAATTCACCCTCTAAACCACCAAACATATCCCAAGCCTATATATCTCCTAAAACCACATGTGAAGCCTTTTAACCATCATTTCAAGGCTTCAAACCCTATTCAACTGATCATCATGTGAAGTCCTTCAAACTTATTGACATAATGACAATACAATCAACTCCTAGCCTAAATCCTCAAGTGGAAACCTAGGACACCTATAAATTGACTCCATAGTTACATTTGTAGCCAAACATATCTATGAGAAATCATGATCATGAGGGGCACCACATCAATTCCATCACCATGAGACTATGTCAACAAATAATATGGTGATGGCCACCACAACTAGGTTGACATCATGAGGACCACTAGGTTGACATCAATTCCAATGCAATGAAACAACATGTTCAACAACTTTTAGAGGTTCTTGAATATCATATTATATTTAGTTGGGGGTTTATGCTCCCACATCCAAGTAACATACCACTATTAGGGAAACTCAAAATTCACATAGTTAGACAAATTTCTATAAATACTACTTACACATTTGGAAAGCTAATCCATTTCCCTACATTTCATTATTTTACATGATCTTCAAATTAAGTACATATAATATTCACTCCATGTAAATAATTTGTTTTGTATGTTTTAATTTTGATTAATGTGCCACGAGAGACGAACATTAATTTGCAACCACCCTTATTTCCTCTAATAAATGATCTAAAATGACGCCATACTTGAGGGCATATAACTTTGATATAAGAGACACACTATAAAAGGGATTAAAACATGTTCATTGTTGACAAAGGAAAATTAAAACTAAAATTTGATGACTAGTTTTGGGAAAGGGCCATTAGTGTTATGGAGATTGACCTAGACCTAAAATGTTGATACCATTAATTATGGTTCTCCATGTTGTGATAAAAAGACATTGTTAAGAGTGGCATAAATCATCTGGTCAGTGAGTAATAATGGGGGTCACAGTAGAATGCAAGGTACCCCACAAATGAGGAAGATGGGTATGAAGGAACAAGTATGAAATAAAATGGTGTGAGTGGATATTTTAAGGTCAAACACTAGAGGAAGCCATGAAATCGAGGAAAAAAAATATAAATTGTAACAACCCTAGTGAAAATTCCATGTAAACAAAGTTAATAAAGGTTAAATAATAACCATCGCCATGGGATACTTATTCTAAGATGAATGTTGGGCAAGACATCCTAGTATGGGTGCTCATTTGGTTATTATGGTTATGGAAATGTGAAAAGGAAATGACAAAGGCTTTAGAAAGGAAAAATTGAAATTTTGGAAATTTATTTATGAAAATAATGGATATTAGGAGAAAAGGAATGTGAAAGGTCACAAGTTGCATGTGAAGAGGAAGATCAAGGAAAAATAATGGAAAATTGAAAAAAATATAGGCTTCATTAATGAAAAGGCTTCTGAGGTTCAATTGGTATCTTTTGTCAATTTACTTTTGGAGCTCTCACTAATCTTTCTCTCTCTCACACTCTTAGATACTTAGAGTTTTCTATGAGCACTTCAACATTGGATCAAGAGATGGAAAGACATAAAAGGTAAGCAAAGATCAAGCAAGGAAGAGAAGGATCAAGTGAATACAATGGGATTATTTTAGGTATCGAGTTGTATGTATGATTTTCTTGCTATTTTTGGCATGCATGGTTATGCATGTGCGTTATTAGTTCTCTTACTATCATGGGCACGGGCTTTTCCAAGTGTGAGATCATTCTTCACCCTTGTCTTACCATTTTTGGATAGCCATGGTGTGGTGGGATCTCTTGTATTTGATTTCATTGGGTTTATGAATAGAAGTGAAGTTGAGTTGGCCAGTCTATGAAATAAAGAACAGAAGGCCTAAGAATCATAGGAATAATGTAGGTAGGATTGTGGTAAAGACTGATTTTGTGTGCCTGAGTGGGCCTAGGAATTCTCGGCTAGTGAATGGTTGGATATATCGTAAATCCTAGAGGTGCATGCCCTTGATCACACCTAGGAATCCTTGACCAGTAAATGGAAGGATATATGGTAAATCCTAGAGGGTAGAGTCTTTATTAGGCTTAGGAATCCTTAATCTTTGTATGGTAGCATATATGGTAAAGCCTAAAGACTAGGAGGCAAGAAAATTCCTCACTATTTAGGTGGAGGGATCCAAAGGCATCCATGTTTACTTAGGGTCTAGTGGTCTAGTAGCGATTGTCGTAAAGCCTAGTTCTATTGATGAGGGTTGAGGTGGCTTAGCCTTGAGTATCCCTTGTTGATTTCGGTTATTAGTCTCAAATTTGTGATTGGAATATGGAACAGGAGTGATTGGCTAAAACAAATATTTGGTTCAGCTAATCTATGGTTGGGTGGTTCGTGGAAGTCCCAAAACTAGTTGGCTTATGCATTCATTAATAAGATTTTCTTCTCTTTGGTATTTCATGTGTAAATGTATTGCCTCATATGTGATAATTATGGTTGTTGTATCCTTTTTATTTATGTTTGTTATATGTTGGTTATGAATATGTTTTGTGACAATTATGATGTATGGCTCTAATCATGTGGTTACTAGTAAATTAATGAACAAAGAATATATGATCTAATAGATGATAATGTAGGTATTGTGATGAGACATCAATGATTCTTTATGAATTTCTGACAAGTGTGAGACCCCTATGCTTAAATATGTTGTCATGACATATATACTTCATATTTGTGACATGTTTGACAAAATATTGTCATGGATAGTAGGAGTCTAGTCAAGCCATTGATAATTTTTTTGCATTAGTAACCTTGTCTCAGTGCTATTTATCATTCTTGAAGGTTTCATGGAGTTATGGGAAGTGGCCTGAGACCTAGTCCTGGAAAAGTGGCTCAGAATCTGGGCTCGCTGGCTAATAACTAGCTAAAATATTCCACAGTCGTTGACTTTCCTTGTTGTGGGAGCGACTAGAAGGCCTCAGTCAAATGCATGGCATTTCAAGTGAGTAGATGAGGGTCCAGATTAGTAAAATATCAAGTTTTCTTAGAGGTTGGTCACGTGGAAGGGTTGGTTGGCTCCTAAAGGTTTTGTAGCATGTGCGGAATGTCAATTTGGTTATTTTTTGTTAGTTCCACTCATTTAACTGTACATGGGGAGTTGAATCACATCATAGTAGTCTTTCGTAACATGTTTACCAAAGTGAACTAGGTAGCTAGAGTAAATGTGGGAGAAGGGTGTTACAGAGTGGTATCACAGCATGGTTCACCCCTTGGATTGGATGAGCGATATATGTTGGTCATGCATTCATGTCGGTTGCATATGTGTTCTTTATGCTTGTTGTCTATGTACTTGTTGTGTATGCATGGTGGTGGTCATGGTGGCAGTAGAGTCGCCATGTGAAATTTGATGGTGTGTTGTTGGATGTTGTCATCATGAGTGTATGTGAGTTATGCACTAGTCATGCATGTCAATGTTTATATGTTTTTATGCATATATTGATAAGGTTGTATTTTTTGTGCGTGAGGTCATGATATGTGGTTGGTATGGTCATGCATTGATAACTAGATAATGGTTAAAATGACATTTATATGATGACATGATTATGTTTATACATATATTGTGCTAATTTGGTTGATCTAGTAGATGAGATATCATCCCCGAACTATACTAAGGTATGTTCAGTATTTTTATATTTTGGTTTAGGTGACGTGGTGTACTTGTAGGAAGAATATCAAATATTACTAGAAAGATGGTAGACTACAATTCGTGAGACTCTCCCTATGGATCATATGAGTAGCATGGTGGTGGGCACTCTTGGAACGAAAAAAATTTTCTCTTTACATTAAATAATCCAGAAGACTTGTAATATAAAGATATCCATTGAGATACAAGAATAAATATTAAAATATATGAGTAAGAATAATGTTACAAATGAGAGTGAGAGGTCTGCTTATATACTAGGAAGGTGCCTATTCATGGAGAGTCATGTCTCATTCACACAGGCCTCTTCAAGCTAATCACTAATTAACTAATAATTATTTATAATTATTATCATTTACATTATTTCCTATATATTTTATTCATAACATTTCCTTCCTCCTAAAAATGCTTTGTGCTCAAAGCTTGCTAAAAGATGCTTGATCTCTTTTTCGGGTTCAAATGTCTTCTCTTCTTGAGACAATCATCTTCATCGATACAAGTTGATATGATCCTTGGAGTGATATATAAAATTGTTGCATTGAGAAGGGATCACACCATCCTAGATTAATCTTTTGTGGAAAATTTTGATCACTAGAAATTTGTAATGAATTTTCATCATAGGAATGAATTGGGGTTACACCAATATTCTTTGGAACATCAATTTGTTGTTTTTGTTTTGAATGGGCCTGATAGGTAGCTTGGTTGAGTTGTCTACTCTCATGATTCAAATGTTGATAGGGAACCTTTTTGGTTTGACTTTCCCTTATTAGGTGTGTGGAAATTTTTCTATTTCCTTCTTCTACTATGGTTGTTGAGTTACACACACAATATTCACTTGGAATTTTCATCATCTAGATTGTAACATGTGAGTGTGTTTTTCCTTGAACTGATTAACCCTCTTCTTGAGTTCTGCTATTGACTGGTTTGTTGGAAATAATATTGAGAGGGGGGGGTGAATCAGTATTATCAAATTCTTTTTAATATTCCTTCCTTAAATTAGTGATCATTAACTTGTATATAATAATGAGCATGAAACCAGAAAAACAGATAGTCACACCAAAGAACACCAGATATAAGGTGGAAACCCAATGTGGGTGAAAACCATCTGCTGCAATATGTCTCTATCTTTTCTTTAATTTAGAAACTTCTTTTCAATGATTTTGTAACTATGGTCAGTCTTTTTAATTTTTACCATAAATTGCAGGCTGACCTGAAGAGCTACAACAACTCTCTCTCATTTTCCAGTCTCTCCTGGAATGGGAGCTAACACCCCTTAGCTATTTACTTCTTTAAGGACCACGTTTCATTAATTTTCAAACTATATCCATGAACATCAAATAATCATCAAGTACATGTAAATCACCCAATCTCCTTATACAATGAACCAATGAATCACCCAACTCTTCAGAATGCTGTAAACAGAAAAGTAATACCAGAAATCTAAACCTAGAACTCTGTTGCAATAGATAAAAGACAGTCAACAAATGTTTCAAGATAATACCGCAACATCACCAATAGGGTCCTGCGTATATCTGCAGCTCTTCTGAGACTGAATTGCGCAGATCCGCACTGGTTGTTCTTCTGCTCTGCGTACTTTTCTTCAGATCCTCACATTTATTTCTGACTTACACCGTACATACACACTGTGCCTTCTTCTTACCTGTGTACCTCACACTTCGTCCTTTTCTGTTCTACGTGCGCCCCGCACTATGCCTTCCCCTGGCGCTGCGTACGCCGCACTGCACCTTTTGCTTCGTAGCGTACTCCCGCATTGAGCCTATTACTAAGCTGCGTACCCCCGCACTGCGCCTTCTGATCGCCTGCGGACTTCTGATTAGGGCCAAATTTACAGTCCTCCAATGTGCCACAGTCAGTCAGATCCACAGATCTGTTCATGCACCCGAGAGATCATGACATGTCAATAGATTCACCTTAAGTTATCTCCTTGATCTAGATCTAGCTTTTAAAACCAATCACCCAAAATTTCAGATCTTAAGATATTCAAATTTCACAAGTCAGTGGCCAAGAGATCTCCTTTCCTTTTTATATGCAAGCCCTTCTCAATACCATGGTCCAAAACCATAATAACACAATACCATGAACCATTCATGAATATTCCCATGTGCGCGTGCTTTTATGCATTGGAGAGAGTGAAACTGGGGTCCGTACCTTCTGAATGAATCACCTGCGTACATGTACGCACTCCTTGGTCTGTGTATCTGCGGGTCCGTAACTTCTTCTAGGATTACCTGCGAGTATCTTAATTTCCATGATTTTGAGTGCCTGAACAAAGATCAGCCACAAGAGTGAGTTGCCATCAAGTACAACACCTGTACCATAGAGCCAAACTAGAATCATAATGCCAATAATCTCCCGCTTTGGACTTGATGGAAACCTCAAGATCCTCAATGTCATTCTCCCCCTTTGACATCAAGGGCAAAGGGTTATGCTCCCCCTGAGAACATGCTTAAGTCTTTTCTCTGCTAATAATTCTCCCCCTGACCAGATCCATAATCCTCCATAAATTTCTTCAAGAAGAACTATAATCCACCATGACCATGAAAGAGATAGAGACATATTGCAGCCATGTTCAGATCAGCATCCATGTTCTCCTTCTGTGTTACCATAATGCCAACAATGCATTATATGTGCTCCACCTGAACCTATGCCATCGATCTACAACCAATCCATAAACCAGCAAATGTACGCGTATACCACATATAAACCTCGTGTACAACCAACAGATGAGATACAACAACAAGATGATGCATCAACTACCCCCAGCTTTTGCCTGAGGTATTCAAAGGTCTCCCTAGGCAATGATTTGGTGAGAATATCAACAACTTGTTCCTTAGAAGGAACATACTCCAACTTGACCTTTTGTTCAATCACTTTTTCCCTGAGAAAGTGATACTTGATCGGTATGTGCTTGGTCTTTGAATGCATGACTGGGTTCTTTGAAATGCCGATTGCACTTGTATTATCACATAAGATGGAGATAGGTGGAGTACAAGTGATTTGGAAGTCCTGCAAGGTCTACATCATCCAAAGAAGTTGAGTGCAGCAAGATGCAGCAGCCACATATTCCACTTCAGTTGTAGGTAAAGCAATTGAACTTTGTTTCTTGCTGAACCAAGATACTAATCTGGAACCCATAAAGAATGCACCACCACTTGTGCTCCTCCTGTCATCCACGCTTCCGGCCCAATCTGCATCTGCATAAGCATGAAGTGTGAGATCTGTATCTCTAGGATACCATAAGCCATAGTTTTGAGTTCCTTGAAGGTACTTGAAAATTCTCTTCACTGCTTGAAGATGAGTTTCCTTTGGATTT
>APFE030274370.1:0-11188 GCA_000404065.3 Pinus taeda | reverse complement strand
GGGGGGGTGAATCAGTATTATCAAATTCTTTTCAATATGCCTTCCTTAATTTATTGATCATTAACTTGTATATAATAATGAGCATGAAACCAGAAAAACAGATAGTCACACCAAAGAACACCAGATATAAGGTGGAAACACAATGTGCGTGAAAACCACCTGCTGCAATATGTCTCTATCTTCTTTCAGTTAGAAACTTTTTTTACAATGATTTTGTACTGGTGCAGTCCTTTACCAGTATGTAGGCTGCAACCTGTAGAGAGCTACAACTCTCTCTCGTTTTCCAGTCTCTCCTGGAAGGGAGCTACAACCCCCTTAGCTCTTTTAATTCTTTAAGGACCACGTTTCATTAATATTCAAACTGGATCCATGAACATCAAATAATCATCAAGTACATGTAAATCACCCAACTCTTCAGAATGCTGTAAACAGAAAAGTAATACCAGAAATCTAAACCCAGAACTCTGTTGCATTAGATAAAAGACAGCCAACAAATGTTTCAAGATAAGACCGCAACATCACCAACAGGGGCCTGCGTATATGCGCAGCTCTTCTGAGACTGAACTGCACAGATCCGCACTGGTTGTTCTTCTGCTCTACGTACTTTTCTTCATATCCGCACCTTTACTTCTGACTTACAGCGTACATACGCACTGTGCCTTCTTCTTACCTGCGTACCTCGCACTTCGTACTTTTCTGTTCTGCGTGCACCCTGCACTGTGCCTTCCCTTGCGCTGCGTACCTCGCACTGTGCCTTTGGCTTTGCAGCGTACTCCCGCACTGAGCCTTTTACTGATCTGCGTTACCCCGCACTCTGCCTTCGGATCGCCTGCGGACTTCTGATTAGGGCCAAATTTACAGTCCTCCAATGTGCCACAGTCAGTCAGATCCACAGATCTGTTCATGCGCCCAAGAGATCACGACATATCAATAGATTCACCTTAAGTTATCTCCTGATTTAGATCTAGCTTTTAAAACCAATCACCCAAAATTTCAGATCTTAAGTTATTCAAATCTCACAAGTCAGTGGCCAAGATATCTCCTTTCCTTTTTATAGGCAAGCCCTTCTCAATACCATGGTCCAAAACCATAATAACACAATACCATGAACCATTCATGAATATTCCCACGTGCACGCGCTTTTATGCATTGGAGACAGTGAAACTGGGGTCCGCACCTTCTGAACGAATCACCTGCATACATGCACGCACTCCTTGGTCTGCGTACCTGCGAGTCCGCAACTTCTTCTAGGATTACCTGCGGGTATCTTAATTTCCATGATTTTGAGTGCCTGAACTGAGATCAGCCATGAGAGTGAGTTGCCATCAAGTACAACACATGTACCATAGAGCCAAACCAGAATCATGATGCCAACATGGTTCAGTATTTGTTTCTTTATCTTCAACTTGGGATGTTATGACTGCGGACTTTGATACCTCCTCTTCAATACAATGTTCTAACTTGACTATTAATGACTTCTTGTCTTTCTTAAGCTTTTTAATTTCTGTTAGTAATTTTTCACTATGATCATTAAGACATAAAACTTATTCATCTCTATTAGCAATGATTTTTTGAATTTTATTTCGCATATTTTGTAGTATTTTTTTACCTTCTTGAAAAATACATTTCAAATATATTCTATGTCTTTTGATATCACTGAATTCAGCTTCACTGTAAGATCTTGTAGAGTTATCCTTTTATTTTTGTAAAAAATGTAAAAAATGTATTTTTTATATACAGGTTGAAGGAACCAAGGGTTTCCATCGAGGGTGAACACAAAATAACATCACCTTGATCGCTCCATAGGATTTGAACTCAGAAGTGTAGTATAATTGTATTATCCTCAATGTTTAACTCTAAATTGGTTAGGTCATATTTTTTGTTGCTAAAACAATCTATTTTCCGATTATATTTAACTCTAGGATCACTAATTGGTTTGTGATTTTAGGCATTATATAATTTTTAACTTTTGTAGGTGAGATAGAGATAGTGACAATATTTTCCCTTAATGGACCCTTTAATTTTAAATATCACTAAAGCATAATTACATGAAGTTTTTGGAAATATTAATTCCTTCAATCCAAATTAGACTCCATTTTCATTTATCAGGCAGACTTAGATTTCTTTTTTTAATATAATTTTTTTAATGTCCTTTTAATTTATTTTTATTTAAATTTTGTATTTTTTTATGTTTTTTTTAGACATTATATATAATATACTAATATATATTACTTTTATTAAAATAAAAATGCTTCTCTTTTGTAACTTGTGCTTAGGTAATGGAAAAGTGGAAGCTCTGGCGATGGCGGAATCTAGGGTTTGAGCACCTGTGACAATCGCAGGCTCTATCCCTCTGCAAGTGCAGTCATGGCAGGCCTGTTCCTACTGCTGTAGTCAGTAGCCATGGACAGCACTAGATCTTCGTCCTTAAATCAGTGGGTACGCTTTGTATGGAACACCAGTCAGGGGGAGGCCGAGAACCTCCCCCGCAAGACGACAATGAAATGCTCGAGAACCAGGCAGACAAGGAAACACAAACCAGAACAGTGACAAGGCGCGAGAGGTTCATTCCGCGACCTGTAAACCAGTTGCAGTGATTCGGCCACGAGTTGAACTGCCAGGGCACAACATTGAAGCAAGAATACAGCTCATGTCAGACCATGCTCTCATAGGGAAGTTCATTGGGACGTGGCCGACTAAACGAGCACTGCGAAGCTGGATAACCGCGAAATGGCATCCCAAAGGGCACATTACCCTGTAGCTAGGTCCGAAAGGCTTTTTCACAGCTATCTTCAACTGTTTGGAGGATCGAAATAGGGTCCTGGATGGTGGATGGAGGCCCCTACTTCTTCAACGCAGCTGAATTATTTCTCAAAGGCTGGGTAGAGCCCTTCAACCCTGACACGGTAGATCTTAGCTGCGCTCCGGTCTGGATCCACCTGTACTCTGTTCCCAACGAATTTTGGGGGGAAGACTCTCTGAAAGCGATAGGAAACACGCTAGGTGAGTTTGTCAAATCAGCCGAAGAAACAAAGACAGGTACATACACATCTTATGCCAGAATTTGTGTTTATATGGATCTCAACCAACCTCTTCCAGATGCGGTAAATATCTCTCACTTTGATAAGAACTGGTTTCAAATGATTGATTATGAACATGTGCCCTTTCGCTGTAGGAGATTTCATGACCTGGGGCACTTATTCAGGGACTGCCCTCTAAATCAGAAACCCTCCCGTACTTCGGACCAGGAAGTCTCAGATGGATCTGGATTCATCAAGGTAGCACGCCGCCGAAGAGCAAATAAGAAGCCCGCCCCGAAACCAAAAGTAGCGCCATCCATTCAACCAAAGCCATCCTCCAGCAACAAATTTGAAGCCCTAGCCGATCAATCTGAAACTCCAATGAATTTGTCAGAAACAACACCTAAGTACGATGAAAATAGAAAAAAAGAAGAATCCACCACGGTTCAATCAGATAATAAGGGCAAGGAAGCTTCGACCTCAACAGAACAAACGGAGAAACCAATGGAGAATCCACTATTAGGTATTGGCACAAAAGAAGAACCAATGGAAGATCAAGACTACTCTCACTTTATGGATGAAGAAACAGACACAATAGATATAGGGGATCTGGATCTCCCGGGACTGGAAAAGGCATGCACCACCAAAAATTTTGATAATATTCCAGCAGGACAGCTAAAAAACTTGGAAGAAGTTTTATCAAGAGCTCAAAGGAAAAAATCCTTAGGAGTCCAAACTAGCAGCTCTTGGGATAGGTGACTCATTGCCAAGGACATCAAAAAGCGAGGTAGGGAAACTATCCTCTAGAGAACAATCAAGGTAGGGAAAATCTTAGTGGATTCTGGTAGATATGCCAAGTTAACTAAGTACTTCAGTCCTGATATCAATATTTCTCAATGAAGTTAATTTCTTGGAATACTAGAGGGCTTAACGGTCCCAGGAAAACCCGTTTACTCAAAAACATGATAAAGCAAGAAAACCCTCAGGTTATCTTCTTGCAAGAAACAAAATGTGATACCACAATGTTGGACAAGCTAGCTAAGAAGTTTTGGCCGGGAAGTCATAACACAGCAGTTGATGCAAATGGAGCCTCAGGAGGCATTGCAATCATATGGGATTCGAGAGCTGTGGAGCTCACCAACTTTCATGCGCACAGGGGCTTTCTCCAAGCTACATTTCACATCCTAGGAACAAATCAATATGGACTCCTAACCAATGTTTACTTTCCACAGGAAACTCATCAAAAAGAAAGGATCCTCGACTCCATCTCGGCACTTAATCAAAACAGACCACTCCCTCTTTGGATTTCTAGTGGAGGTTTTAACATGATCACAAGCATGGAGGAACGAAGACGAGGTAGGGGCAGAAGTTCTCAGGATGGAACACTCCTGATGGATTTTATTCAAAATAATTGGCTCATTGATCTCCCCTTCAATAATGGCAATTTCACATGGAATAACAAACAAGCTGGGAACCTCCAAATTGCTTCTCGGCTGGATAGATTCCTTCTCTCAGACAATGCCATTCATCTTGGAGGGGATTTTGCTTCTTCTATCCTGCCCTTCACTGGTTCAGATCATTGGCCCATTTCTCTCCACTGGTCTCGACCGGGGAACAATACTCATAGACCTTTCTGCTTTGAGGCCTTCTGGGTGTCCCATCCTGACTTCCATCAATTCATAAGCACAGAATGGAAATGCTTTCATCCTCCTCCAGGGTCTAAAATGTTCCAATTTCAAAAAAAACTCAAGCACCTCAAAGGCAAAATCAAATATTGGAATAGAACCAATTTTGGCAATATTCTTCACGGGAAAGCAAACATTGAACAAGAAATGAGGCAACTGTAGCAAAAAATCATCACTCAGGGCAGATCCGATGATCTTGCGGACCAGGAAAAAACTCTTGAAAAGGAGTTAATAAAAAAAGACAAACAGGAAGAAATGTTATGGAAGCAAAAATCAAGAATTAGGTGGCTCAAAGAGGGTGAGAAAAACACCAAATTCTTCCACAATACCACAATCCAACGCAGAATGCATAATAACATTACTCACATTCAAAATGAGTAGGGAGCTAAACTTGAAAAACATGAAGAGATCGAGGCCGAACTTCTCAATCACTTCAAGCAGGTGCACAAAGAACCAAGCATTGACCGGTCTCAAGCTATTCAAAATATCACCAGCAAAATTCCCAAACTCATATCTGATCAGCACAATCAAATGCTTCTCAAACCAATCGATCTTCAGGAAGTGGAATCTACCGTTAAGCAACTAAAAGCCGGCAAACCTCCAGGGCCGGATGGCTTTACTTCCAATTTTTTCCACCATTTCTGGGATCTCATAAAGAATGAAGTCTAGCAGGTAGTGGAAGAATCGTGCTCACTTCGATGGATGTTTCCAGGAATAAATGCCATCTTCTTAACTCTGATTCCTAAGGTGGAGAAGCCTTGCAAACCGGACAAATTCAGACCAATTTCTCTCTGCAATATCATTTAAAAAATCATCTCCAAAATCATAGCCACAAGACTAAAGCTTCTGATTCCTCTGATCATCTGTCGAAACAGTCTGGATACGTGGAAGGGAGACATATTACGGATGGTATCATCCTCACGCATGAAATCATCCACTCCTTGAAGACCACCAAAAATCCAGGTATGCTTCTTAAACTCGACCTCTAAAAAGCTTTTGATAGCCTCAGTTGGAGCTACATGGAAAAAATCTTACTGGATTTTCGTTTCAATACTTCTTGGGTTCGCTGGATTATGAGCCTCCTCACATCCTCCTTCTTCTCGGTTTTAATCAATGGCATCCCCTCTGAAACCTTTCATCCATCCCAAGGCATCAGGCAAGGGGACCCCCTATCCCCTTTCCTCTTTATCATAGCGGCGGAAGGTCTTGGGCGAAGCATCAAGCATGCTCAACACACTCATCGCCTCAGAAGTCTTGCATTCCACAACACCTCTGCAGCTACAAACCAGCAATTTGTAGATGACACCATGCTTTATGGGCACCCATCCGTCCAAGAGGCTAGACAGCTCAAATCTCTCTTAGCTAACTTCTCAGAAGCCTCTGGGGAAGCTATCAATCAGTCCAAGTCTCAAATCTTCTTTTTTCACACACCCTCTTCTATACAATCTGCCATTTTATGAATCCTCAAATTTACCTCTGCCAAGCTATCCTCCACATATCTGGGAGCCCCCCTCATTGCCTCCAGCTTGAAGCATTCAGCCTGGAACTCTCTCTTAGAAAAGTTGGAAGCCAGAATGTCCCCGTGGACCCACAGATCCCTCAATATGGCAAGTCGTCTAGTCCTGATCAAAGCTATCATTCAAGTCATGCCCCTCTACCTTTTTTCCATTCTTTCGCCCCCTAAATGTGTCCTTAAAGAGCTCAAAACCATCCAAAGAGCCTTCCTCTGGGGCAGTAAAGGGCTTCACCGTAAATGGGCTTTAGTCAAATGGGAGACTGCATGTCTTCCTAAAAAAGGAGGGGGCATCGGATTGCGAGATCCCACTCTCAGCAATGCGGTCATGGGAGCTCGTAGCTGGTGGAGATGGCTCTCGGGCTCTCTCACTCCTTGGACCACCTTATGGATAGCCAAATATGTCGGAAATTGTCCCAGAGAGGAGCTTGTCAGAATATCTGAGATGTGCAATGATTCAATTATTTGGAATTCGGGAAAAATCCACAGGAACCTTATTCAGCAGCATAGTTTTTGGGAAGTAAAAAGCGGAGACCAAGGTCATTTTTGGGAAGGCTCTTGGAAACAGTTGCCCAAACTAAGAGACCTCTTCGTACATATTGCACCTGTGGAACAGGACCTCCAACCCCCCACCACGGTTGGAAATCTATGGAGTATCACGGCTCAACAAGACATCAGAAAATGGCACAAAGCCTCTCAGATCATAGCTAATGGAACGGCACAAGAACAACAAGCTCTGGACACAGAACTAGAAAAGAGGAAAATACAATGTTCAGAAGGAAAAGATATTCTCAGATGGGGTTACGAAGAAAGAGGCACATATTCCACAAAAGAGGCTTACAATTTTCTAATTAAAGATCACTCCAGGCCCGATAAGATATGGAGCAAGATTTGGGATTCCTCCATTTGGCCGAAAATCTCCACCTTTCTCTGGCTCCTCTGCCACAAAAGGGTTCTAACCTGGGATAACCTAAGGAAAAGAAATTTCATTGGCCCCTCCATATGCTTCAATTGCAAAAAAGAAGAAGAGACCATTGAACACCTCTGGTATAACTGCCCATTAGCGCATAAGATCTTGCAAAAAATTCATTTTCATTGTCAGAAAGAGACAGGCACGAATGGAGACATAACGGCTACTATATGCAATTGGGACCCCCAACCTTATCAAAGCAAGATTCTCAATTACATGTGGAAGCTTATCCCAGGCTTTGTAACTTGGACAATCTGGAAAGAGAGAAATGGCAGAATATTCAAAAACCAATTCAAAACCGTGGATGAGATATAGACAAACATAAAAAAAAATCTTGAAGAAACCATCTCTCTAAAAACTTGGTACCAGGATGATCTCCCCACTCTCCCTCAGGAGCAATCAATCTGGAACAACTGGGAATTCCATAGAAAGCAAGATCAGTTAGTCAAAGGAACTAGGCCCCCTAACGGTTCACCTCAAGGGAAGTGGTCCTCTCCCCCAAAAGATATGTATAAATTGAATTTCGATGGGGCATCCAAGGGCAATCCTGGGCACTCAGGATTCGGAGGAATGATCAGAGATCACAAAGGGAACAGTATCATAATCTTCATGGGATATCATGGTTGGGATACCAACAATTCGGTTGAGTTAGAAGGTATTTGGCAAGGGCTCCTAATTGCACAAGAAAGGCACCTTTTCCCGATCATTGTTGAGGGAGATTCTAAAATCCTTATTCAAATGGCTACGAAGATTCTCCAGGGTTCCCCTTCCTCCAAAGTTTGCAGCAGTTGGAGACTGGCTCAAAGACTATTGCATATGGAGAGATGGATCAGCGGCAATAGGGCGATCTCATTCACTCACGTCAGAAGAGATGGGAACAAAGCTGCGCACTTTCTTGCCAATGTGGGTGTGGATTACGGTCGACCTCTTCTGACTGGAGCTCCAGCAACACTCCTTCTGGACTCCTAATTGATTGATTTAAAAAATCTGGTGCAAAATGAAAAACCTGAGCCTGTAGAAGCGCTCCCAGATCCGGGTGATCCTCTTGCCATAAATGGTATTCATGCAGCGTGAACTCCCAATGTACCACCACATGCTACGCAACGTGGATCCCCAGGTTGTGAATGGAGGAGGGAGGAATGTTTTAATGGCCAAGGGACGGTGCAGGACGACGCCATTAATGGAGGCTGAAGCCCAACGTAGCCTGCGGATTGTTATTTACCTGGAGGTTCCCGATGATTTTTCCATTATGCAGTCGGTTAAGGATTATGTTGTTCAGTTCATTCTGAGAATTGAATGTGAAGCTGTGAGGGTGTCAAGCCTCAAAGGGGAAATTCGAGCTGGTTCTGGCTCGAATTCGCAGCGCTTCCACTCTACATGCGTGCTGCGCAATGGGAATCCTTCGGTGGCCTGGGGTAAGTGGTCCATTCGCTGTTACATAAGCTAAAATTGTTCTGTCTCTCAGTTTCGTGCTTCTATTGTATTTTTCTCTGCTTTTCGATTCGGTTATGTGCCCTCGGTTCATCTGAGGCGTAATTCTGGGTTTAGCACTGGTTCTGTCAAGGTTTCGGTGACTGTCAGCACTATGAAACAAATAGGGAAACGCTCCCGCTCGGGTGAACGACCTGGTAGCAGTAAGCGTCCCTCCGCATGCCCTCAACCTAACCTGCTGCTCACTACCATGAATCTCACTTCCTCCCCTGAGGATCCTCCTTCCAGCAATCCCACTCGCCATCCGATTCCAAACGGTGCCTTTCATTCCACCCATTTTAAATTCCAAAGTAATATGAACCGCCCTCTGATTTCAGCCTAGATAACCATCCTAATGTCTGAAGAAGTCAACCAGGTTCCTCCTATCTCTTTCATTAACTCCAATTCCTCTCACAGCAGTGAGCGTTGCTCTGCCAAAATTGACATGGATTCTAAAAAGGAAGCTGAACCAGTTATCCAAGTCGATTTGCCACCCTTAATCCCTCCCCTGGTCGACTGTGTTAATCTGGTAATGGACCCCGAAGCTGGCACGACCGACAAGATGTAGAAGGGCAACGTGTTGGGTGACAAAGAAGTGCTCAGCCAGGACGATGCATGTCTGCAGGCCGAGGAGACACAGGGGGACGAGGAAAAATGAACATGTGGTTCTTCGAGTCGCTCTTTTTGGTTCTCTGGAGGCTGCTTTGGAAGCAATGCCCAGTTTTGAGTTTCTCCTCGCCGTGGCATATGTTTGGTTCTCGGTCTCGGGATCTTAGCTCTGGTTTTATGCTTATCTTCAGTTCTTTCTCTCTCAGCATGTTTGTAAAGACAATAGAATTGGTTGTATGTTTTTTGAGATTCCCCGGCTTCTACTGTAATGGGGAAGTTTTGTAAAGTATTAGGTGTGCGGGCTCTTGCAGCCGCAACCTCATGTAAAATTATTTTGTTTACCAGTTAATAGAAATAGCTGTTACCGAGAAAAAAAAAACTTGTGCTTAGGTAACCTACGCAACCAAACTCTCTTTTTTTAATCTTTTTAATATAATATGAAACCTTAGTGATATACTTTATTACTTTTCTCTATTTTGTTTAATAATCAAAACCTATATATGTGTGTGTGTATGTGTGTGTGTGTGTGTGTGTGTGTGCGTATTTTTAACCATGCACTCCCCTTCGAAATGGTTCAAGAAGGGTCACGACTCACAATCCTTTGAAATGGCCACTATCCCCTTCCAAGACGCTTGATAAAATGCACGAACATTGGATAGGCCATATGGATGGCTATGGAATTATACGACTTAAAAAATATGTACAAACATATCTATTCAACAATATGTCTTTTTTTTATAACATAGACACATTAGATATTGGTCAATTCAGTTGTTGATTGTGGCTTCACAACAGTTTATCATTGAGAAATTATAGCTATGCAATGGTATTCTAGTGAGGATTGATGGAATTGAATGATGGCTATTGTTGGTGACAGAAAGAGAAATAAATGGTAGTGGAAGAAGCATTGTAGGTTTTTTTGGTCGATGGTTTTTAGTTGTATTTAGAAACAGAACGTTAGTAGCGACAAACCTTGCAGAGAAAAACTATAGTGGTTGTTGGTGGCGTTGAACTGCGTTTCAATGGGAATGAGATCAATTCAATGAGGGATTTTTGAGGCTGACAGGAATCAACAGTGTTTCAAAGGCCAAATCCACAAATTGGGCTGCGCAGTTTGAATGCCATTGGTTGCAGCTGTCAAGCCTAGTTGATGTGTCACGGTGCTTCGTGTGCCTGCCTGAAAAACATGTTGTTCATTAGCGTGGGAGGCCGTAGGTTTTGTTTATATATATAATATATAATAACATATTTTTGTTTTTTATGTATAAAAAAAATATAGTTGTTTTTTTTTTAAATAATATCTCAATTTAATTTTTTCTTTTCTTTTTCAATATTTTTTCTTTATATATAGTTTTTTTTCAATTTTTAACCTTCCTTCTTTATTCTATTTTCCTTTTTTTATTTTATCTTTATTTATTTTATTAATAATATATAGTCTATATAATATATATATAATAATATAATGATATATTATATATATATAATATATATATATATATATATATATATATATATATATAATATATATGATATATATATATACTATCGTATTCTTTCTAAATGGCCAAGGACCTGGATCAGAGAATGAGGTTATGTGCAGTGGTGGAGTGGCCAATAGATTGAACTTCCCTGATACCAACTGGAATGAACAAATTTCATTCTTTAGGTTTAATACTCTAGAAGACTTGGAACATAAATATCTCCATTGAGATAACAAGAATATATATTAAAATGTAGGAGTAAGAATGATGCTACAAACGAGAGTGGGTGATCCTCTTATGTACTAGGCATGTTCCTCTTCATGGAGTGTCATGTCTCATTTCGACATGCATATTCAACATAATTACTAATTAACTAATCATTATTTATTATTATCATTTACATTATTTCCTATATATTTTATTCAAACACCTTGAGAAGT